>JADLZK010008295.1:0-167751 GCA_015847255.1 Hyparrhenia diplandra
ACCCCCTAGCCATTTAGGACCTTTCAAAGGTTTCCTTATAGATTGAATACCTTTTTACAAGTATGTCCTATTTATTTATTTTCCTAATAATGGTCTCCTTATAGATGAGATAGCCCCTTGCACACCAAAACACCTAAAGATAATCCTAGATATTTTCCTCCTTTATCTCCCGAATTAGTTGCCGAAGAATCCGCGGAAGGGAGGGGGGCGCGGGATGCTGCGAGCGAGGGGGGCGGCGCCGGCGCCCTTGGGCGGCCGGGCCTGTCCTCCTAGGCCTTATTTCCCGGGTCGTGACATCTCCCCCTTCTCCGACCTCCCGGCCAGGCCCTAGCGCCGGGATGAAAGTCCATTCGCTGACACCGGGTGGGAGATCGGCCGCCCCCCGGAATGATGAGCTCAACCTATAGCATGAGTTGCCCTTGTACCGGGTTCCCGAGGATCATGTTCTCCCCGGGGTTCGCTTTGGGATCGAACTCTAGGAGAAAGTGAAGGTTGCCCATGTAGTCATGGTAGATGTAGCGGTGAACTCCGCACGCCCCGCCGGTGAAGCCGTCTAACGACGGGCCGCCGCAGGGAGCTCCCTTTGAATGCCTACATCAAGGTGCCGATGCACCATGTCACGAGGGGAGGGCTCTCCAGAACAAGAAACGCCATTGGGTGGAGCGCTGACGAAGAGCAGCAGGAGGCGCCATAGTGATTTCGCGGGCAGTAGGAGGAGTGGCGCCCAAGTTCAACATCATACCGTACATGAAGGAACCGACGTCGAACGAGAGGGCGAAAGCCGGTGGACACCCCTCTCTCGCATCATAGCTGATGTGGATGTTGTCGACTCGAGGAAGAGGCGATCCATACCGCCGGGGAAGACGACCACCGCCGGGCCGACATGGTGGCGCCGCGGGCCACATACCGCCTAACAGGATGGCGATTGGTGCAATGAAGTTGGCCTGGTCGTGTAGGCGCCAAGGCGAGGAAGTTCGCCCTTCGAACTCCGCCCGTGCAAGGCCTCCAGAGATCTCGAAGTAGTGGAGAGGAAGTCGGGAGTGTAGAATCGGCCGTCGAAGCAGGAGGCCGCCCCTCGCCGCCCATCTTTGGGAGCGGCGTCGCCGCGGGTGACGTCGAGGGCGACGCTTGGGTGAGGTGCCGATCCTCGGCCAGCCCCTGACGTAGCCGGACGAAGACCCGGGCGGATGTGTCATAGAGGTCCAAGGCGGTCGCATGCCTCGAACGCGTTCCTAAGCCGGTCGTGGGCGCCCGGGATGCCGGCGAAGATGCTCGACCCGAGCAGGCCAAGGCCCGGCGCCCTCGCTACAGGAGGTGGAGGTGATGTGAACGTTTTCGGGCGGCCGCCACGGTAGTATCGGCTCGTGGGTCGCGAAATCCCATGTCACGCGATCCTAGGCCGCCAACCAAGGCATGCCAAGGATGACATCGACGCCGCCGCCCGCTGGCATGACGAGGCGTCGATGTCGAAGGTGTTGGCGCCGAGGCGAGAGGTACGTCGAAGGTGGCAGCCCGACATGTAGAGGTGGCACCGGTGCCGGTGGTGATCAGTACACGACCGGCTGAGTCCGAGGCCCGCCGTGGTCACCACGCGGGGTCAATGTAGTTGTGCGTTGCTCTCGAGTCGACGATGATGTTGACGCCCGTGCCCGAGATCATACGACGAGGTAGAGGGAATGAGCACAACGCACCGGGAGTCGGGGTCCCCGACGAGGACCCTTCGATCACCGGCTCCTCCTTGACATCCGCTAGTGGGGCGCCGGTGTAGTCATTGAAGATCGTGATGTCGAAGAGGTGCTTGCACTTGTGACCCCGGAGAACGGCTCGTCACGCTTGAAGCGCAGTCCAGCCTTGCGTCCTCCGTCATCTCCTCCCGTGTCGGCCGCTTGAACGGCCGTGTGTTTGCCGGGCCGGAGGAGGAGGGCGCCCGGGCGGTGGCCAGGCCATGGGTGCCGACACCTCGCCCTTCGCAGGCTGGCTTGCCGGCGTGCCAGAGGATGGCGAGGCGCCGCCGTACGCCTGGGGCGAGACATGGCAGCCTCCATGTCCTTGGCATTTTGCATCTCAACGCCCATCTTGAGCGGTTCGCCCAAGCTCGCGTGTAGATGTCCACCGCCGGTTGTTGTCGAGGTGGCCTGCCCGTGCCACGGTGCCAGAACCGCCCAGGTGTACTCATCGACGGTGCCCTGTCTTCCTTAGTGATGCCGGCCACCCAAATGGATTCCGCCGTTTAAGCCGGGTCAAAGCGCCGTTGACGATAGGCGAAGCTTGCCCAATCCGCCCGCCGGTTTCTCCCAGGATAGTCTCATGTACCATTGTTGTGCTCCTCCCGTGATATGATAGGAGGCGCACTGCACTGCTTCCTCGTTGTCGGGCGTATTTTGTCCCCCGAAGAATTGTTCGCAGCGGTTGATCCATGGGAGGGGATCCTCCTTGCCATCGTAGGTTGGGAAGGGACAGCTTGTGCGCACGGGAGCCGAGTCGAGAAGGTGTCGACCGGAGGTGGAGGGGCAGCGCATGCGCCTCGATGGCGGCGCCACGCCGGGCGCCGACCTTCGGCCTCAAGTAGCCTTCTTCATCACGTTCTCCGGATCACCGCTTTGTGACCTGATTGTCCCGGGTTCTCGCTTGCCATCGCCCATTTCTTGATGAAGTCGCGCGAGCCGCTGTCTCGAACATCGCTTTCATCTCGATCTCGGCGTCATGGAGTTGTTGACGGTGTTTGAGCGTTCTTCGGATCGCCGCCGAGAGGATAGAGAGCTTATCATCGATCTTGTCCATCCCGGGTGTTGAGCTTGGCGAACTTGTCTCCCAAGTTCTTCGCCAGCCTTCTTCGATTCGGGGCGCCTATGGTGGTGGGTGGATCGTAGTGGTCTCCTGATACCACCGTCGATTTCGGCTAGATTGGGCCGGAATTGACACGTGAATTGGGGAATTGAGGGAGGAAGACGAGGACGGGGCGATGGTGGTGGTGGTGGCGCGTCTTGGCGGCGGTACCGCGCGCCCGCGGGCGGCGAGGCGGCGGCACGCTGGGCGCCCGCTGAGGGGGCGGCGCTGGGCGGCGAGGGCGGCGGTCGGAGGCCTGGGGCGCGGGGAGAGGAGAGGAAGAAAGATTGAGATAAAATTTCTTTATTGCTTGTTGCGCCGAAAAGATTACAAACCCTTTACTTATATAGCCCGGCTATTGGGACTTGTATCTCAAGCAATCTCTCTAAAGGTTTCCCTCTAAAGGTTTCATTATAGATTGGAATATCTTTTTACAAGCATGTCCTATTTATTTATTTCCTAATAAGGGTCTCCCTTATAGATGAGATAACCCTTGCACACCAAAAACACCTAAAGATAATCCTAGATATTTTCCTCCTTTATCTCCGAATTAGTTACTTGAAGAATCCGCGGAAGGGAGGGGACGGGCGGGGGGCGCGGCGCGCGAGCCCCAGGGCGGCGCCGGCGCTTTGGGCTACCGGACCTGTCCTCCCGGCCTTATTTCGGGTCGTGATGCCACCCTGTGGTAAACCTCGCGGCATGTTTACCTGCATGTTTCATACAAACACAACCGATAAATTTTGGTACAATCATTACAAGTATGAGAAATCCCAACACCGTCAACACATACATTGAAAATTTGAAACAAAGGTGTCGCCCGAGACTACTTTCGAGCATGACGGTTAACGAGTATCCCAACACGGATCAACGTGAGAATCGAAGCCAGAGCAGCCATGCCAATGCTATGTCGCCGCCCAGCGCGGCCACCCGAAGGAAGCAGAGGCCGCCGCCGAGCCGGACGATCACACCGAAACAAGCACTCCGTAGTACCGGCAACCACCGCCTTGCCGTGGTGGGAGAAGATGCCTTGTTCCGAGTCTTGGCGGAGAACAGATCGCGCGCCGCCGCCACCGCCGGAAGAAGCCGGGTGTGAGCACGCCGAGGGGCATCGCGGGCCCTGCTGCGGAGCGCCGGAGGTGCAGAGTCCACGACGCCGGAGCGCAGCTTCGGGGTCCATCGATGATCGACCTCGATCGATCTCTCGTGTCGTCGTTGCTAATAGTAGTGTGTGACGCAGCAATGGCGGCTTGGCTTGAGCTTGGGAAATGGCAAGAGGTTGAAGAATGAGCGAAGCCCTGCTGCATTCGCTTGGTATAAATAGATGCCCTGCTTTGGCGACGCGTGACGGACTGACTGAGGAACCAGAAGCGGGACGAACTGGAACCGGAACAGGTACTGGAACCGGAACCGGAACCAGAACCGGGTGTCACTGTCCTGACTCCTGAGCTCTGCCGTACGCTCCGAGTAGCTTGATGGTTGCCTACGTGGAAGGAACCGGATCGGAGCAACTGTTGGAAAGTGGATCCGGAACCGGATCTGGAACTGGTGTCATAGACTCATAGTGCTGTCTTTTGCTGCCCTGGGAGAAAGCCAAGAGGTTGACCTCAGGTGCTTGCTCATAGAACTGAGCTATTTGTTCGGACGGAACTCTGGTGCGCTGACAACGACCAAAGTTCTACTGGAATACCGACGTGGAGCTGGGACTGGAACCGGATCCAATGTGCTGGTGACTCACTAGGAAGGCATCTAAATACGAAAGTAATCAGGAAAATATATTGTATTCCCTTTATTTTCGATGAAAACATATAACGAAAAGCACACGTGATGCATTGATGTTATCAATACAAAGTGCTCAAGCAATATTTAGAACATTTAGAGATAGAAAAATACTACAACAAACTAAAAAACATGTCATGCTATGTTACTGTTCATCCAAGCAAAATCAGCTGCGTAGACAAAAAAAACCCTTCTAAGGAATCCATATTTATCTTCATTTGTTTCATCAAAATCCTGTTGACGTCTACCAGACAACCGCTGGTTCCATTCCCAGTAGAGATCGTACTGTATGCTTTCACAGGCTTCTGTCAACATTGTCGGTGTGTTTAGTTCCACTCCACCAACCTAAAAAGTGCTACAGTTTTACGTCACATTAAATTCTTAACGCATTGCATGGAACATTAAATGTAGATAAATAAAAAACTAATTGTGCAGTTTGGCTGAAAAGTACGAGCGAATCTTTTTTGAGCCTAATTAGTCTATGGTGGGACTAATTATCAAATACAAACGAAAAAGTGTTACAAATCTGAACCCAAAATATTTCACCAACTAAACACATCCACGCCTTACCGTTTCTTGCGATTGATGCTGCTCCCCGTCCTGGTTTATAGCAGAGACAGAAATACGATTCCCATCATGTTGGTCCTTTCTGTCCAACACATCAGAGGTTGGCTGGAAATTGGACAATATCTTGCTGTACCCTGTATTGATTCAGACGTTACAACATTTTTTGCGTGGTTACTGGTTAGCCAGAAAGCAAGATAATTCAGGATAACAACATTTAAACCAAACCTTTTGATTGAAGAAAGTGCAGTCTATATATTTACTCATTAAAGCAAACAGTAAACACCCTCGGGAAGAAAATACTAATAGGCTCCTTTCAGTCATGCGATGACAACAGAACATCTACAGACTGCTGCTTTCAGAACTTCCGGCAAGGCCAATCAGGAAAGACGTATTCAAACATGACCACTTGAGCAAAGAGGACAAGGTTTACAAGTGAAACAAAACCATGTGCATAATCAGAGAACCTGACACAAGGAAAAAAAAAAAAGTTTTCGAGGCTACGGACTGAAAAGAACAACACAGTTATGGCATTTTTTGGCACTGTCTTCTCGCCCTTGGGCCGTGGTCAACAATAAACCTTGTAATTTGTAGCAGGTCTCCTAGTAGAAACAGGGAAGTGCTTTCAAGTTCCAACACTTCCTCGAACAGCTTGTAACAGTATGATACTCATGCTATAGGTTCTGAAGACGGTCACTGCATCGATGGTGTCAGCCTGAATGCCTGCAAATAGACTGCTTACTTTAGCATGACACAATAATGTATGTAAACCATGAAAAAAACATGATCGGTTGTAGAAGTATACCTTGCAAGGGGATGCAGTGAAACCTGCTGTGCTGGTTGGAACGTGTGCTTAACAAGCGACCCGGTATCAGTTCACGTATTCCTCATCAATTATTACCTTCAGCTTGCTTGTTGCTAGCGTTCTGCATTGCTCTGCTAGCTCCTTGTTGCAATCGTGGACATTCAGTTCTTCCAGGGAAGGTGGGAGGCCCCTTTCTGGCAGCCTTGAGATACTCCTGCAATGAATGATCTCCAACCGCTTGAGGGAGAGAAGGCTATGCAGACCCACGAGAAGATCTGAGAGTTTGTAGTAAGACTTAAACCGGAGCTCGCGTGTTAGTCCTGCCACTATGGTTTCTACATATTCGCCCACGAGCTGTAGGTGCTGGAGAGTGGTGAGGTGCTTGCAGAATGGCGTGGTAAGAAATGACGGGTCGTCGATCCGAAGCCTTTCCAAACGAGGGCACAACTCATAACCCTGCATCGATAGACTCTCCAAATATTGAGGTAAGCCGGGGCACCTATATATTTCCAAATACCTGAGACCGCGGAGGGATTGGAAGCCCTCTAGTGCGTCTAGCGATTCGCAACATTCAATTGTCAGCTTTTCCAGTGCTGTGCAAGAATGCAGCGGTAGTGATTTCAATCCAGGGCTACCGTATACTTTGAAACGCACAAGATTGTGGAGGCATTGCAAACCCTCTAGTGCATCTAGCGATTTGCACCCTCTAATTGTCAGCTTTTCCAGTGCTGTGCAGGAATGCAGCCGTAGAGATTTCAATTCAGAGTTATCCCCCACTTCTAGTACTCTGAGGAGGGTCAAATCTCTCGGAAAGCAGGGCTGCAACGCTCCTAGGGAAGCGAAACTAATATCTAGTAAGCCAAGTGAGTACGGGAGAAGCCATCTTCCATTTGCCTGCTCATCGGTTTCGTCTTCATGCACCAAAGATGATATCATCTCAGGGCAAAGACCAATTCTTAGCTCCTCAAGGGAGGTGAATCCAGACAAGTTCCTTGTTCCCCTGTAACTTTAGCTTGCAATCTTCCATAGATATCTTCTTGAGAGAGGATACGAGATTAGATGGAACAAGCAGGAGCTCATCTGGACATGACCTTATGGATGCGCTATCTAGATTTCCCTGTGACGAAGCACGTGGAACCAAGGTGAGATTTGATAAACTATTCTCTTTCCCTTCTATTATTAGCCCAGTTATCTGCTCACAGCTGTCTAGACACAATTCCTTTAAGCCTCTCACATGTTGCAGCATCACAGATAACCACTGTCCGGTTATTCCACAATCTCTAATGATGAGACACTCTAGAGACAGGAAGGCACCAAAATCTATGGCTGACATATCTTCTTGGGTATGCACTAACTGAACATTTGAATTTGTGCAGTCATATAATTCCAGCGTCTTCAGGCAGACGAGTTGTCTGAGACCTTCGAGTGAAATAGATGAGTGCATTAACTCCAATCGAGTTATGGTCCTTAGGCTGCGAAATGACAAAATTTTGTCATCTAGAAAATCAATAGGAGATGCAATTTTGAACTCCCCGTTTGATGATCCCTCCATGGTCGGAATTGTTGAAACATCTTTGATGGATAATTTACAAAATCTACTTGATGGTGGTAGAGGATTTGATACCATTAATTGAGAACACTCATGGATGGTCAGCTCATTAACACTAGGCAACCATGACTTCTCCTCGATTTCAAAATTTTCACAGCTCTCAAAGAGTAGAAAAGCCTTCAGTACTTGGCATCTCTTGATCTCCAGCACCCTCAAACTTGAGTTCAAGTCCCTCAATGAATTGGAGAAACATGTTTCCAACTTCAGCATATCAATCAACACCAGCTCCTCTAATGAAGGAATTAACAATTCTGTTACTTCTGGCATATTCCTTAACTTCAACTTTGTAAGAGACGATAGACTTAGTAGAGATGGGATTTTTGCCATCCATAACAATCCTCTAGATGGATCGTCTGCAAGCAAGCAGACCTAGCTGGGGAGAAAGCGCCACATGCTCCATTTGTCAGAACAAGATGCTTCATGCTGATGAGATCATTCATATCACGAACAATTGCTTGGCACCTAGCATCTAATATTTCAAGGTGGTAAAACTTGCTTAGAGATATAGGCAAAGACTCGCTTTTGCCTTTGTTCTCAAGCTTTAGGTAGCGAAGATGGGTACAATTTGCCAAATTGGAAATAAAGGTATGGAAAGACTTGAACTGGACAAGTAAAGAATCATAGCTCCCAACTAAGATCACTGTCCTCAATCTCCTCAATGAAGAAGCTATACTTTGCAGTTTTTCTTCAAACATCAAGTTACCAACTATGTTCTCACATTCATCAATATGGTACACCAAATCAGTTTGAATTGACAAATGACGCACGGTTGGTAGCACTTCTTTGCACTCTAAACCATCTATAGTTGCAAACTCGGTCCCTGAAACCAGTCTTGCAAATTCATGCATCATACCACACATAACAAAGCATTGTTGATTGTGTAGAATGGAGTCATCTTCTGTTCCAACCTCCTCAAAGAAACATGAGTCGACCAAAGAATTGAAATAACCCCGTCCTTTCTCAACAGATTTCACAAATCCTGATGATATCCACATGGAGACCAAACCATCAATATGAAATTGATGGTCATTAGGGAATACAGAACAGGCCAAGAAACATTGTTGTAAATTGTATGGCAGATCATAATAGATATTCTTCAAAGCAGTCACGATGCCTCCATGTAGTTGCAGTGATTCCCAAATACCATTCTTAATGATGTTTTTCCAACGGTCAAGAATAGGCTGCTCTCTTAATATTTCCGCTGCACATTCTGCTGCTAATGGGTTGCCCTTTAACTTTGCACATATTTGTAGGCTGGTGTCTTGATGCTCTTTGTAATTTTTATCACCAAATGCACAAGCTCTAAACAATTGCAAAAAATCATCATTTTCTAGAGCTGTTAATCCAACTGGTTTTATTGTAATTGTACCTAGCCTTTTACAACAGACCAATTTCTAGTAGTCACAATAATCACATTACCCTTTCTGCAACTTGATCCTAAAGCATCTATTAGATCTTTCCATTGAGAATTACCAATGCATTCGTAGACGTCATCTAGAACAAGTAGAAACTTTTTGGGAAGACAAGCCATATGTTTCTTTAAGGCCTCTAGAAGCTTTGAGTAATTGCTGACTCCTTCATAGCTTTCTCTTTTACAAGATCCTTCATGGCTAGTCAGAGTAACAACATCTAAGATTTCCCTTGTCACTCTTACTTCGTCAAAGATGTTGACACCCAAATCCATATCCGCTCAAAATTTCTTTCAACATGTTGATCATGGTATACAAGTTTTGCTAAAGTGGTCTTCCCAACTCCTACAATGCCTACAATTGGGAGTACAGTTATGTTGTCTGACTTTGCATCTTTGATCGCCATTATGATTGTGTCTTTCTCCTCATTTCTTCCATAAACCTTTCCAGGAAGAGAGGTTGATGTTCTTACCTGTGTATCTGAGTTGTTAATCTGATATTGATCAGACCTTGCAACAGAGTCCTTGAGATACTCAATCACATCACCTCTGATGATTTGTACCTCAAGAACTATTTCCTGGATCTTTTTCAAAAAAATTGGCCTTGTCCCAGAGGTGTGTGGTAGTAGCTACACTGTCTTCAGTTCTCTTTCTTTTTCTGCCCTCTGTACCATTAGTCGAAATTGTTGCACCACTTTGTACCCTATCGCCGGCACTACAAGAGGGAGAGGATCGCAGGTTGGTTATGAGATAGCATAATTCAGAGTTGTTCTGCAAGTCATAGTTTTTAAATGAAATGATCGCTTCTTTCAAAAAAAAATAAATAAATGAAACGATCATATAAAAACTTCTATGCATTCACACCAAGGCGGGTTTGTTTCTGCTCATAAACAACATAATTCGATATTCGGAAAGTGATGCAATGAAGAACTTGAGGGGTAAGGAGTACCTTGGACAGTTCGGCGCCTCTTGAATTGATGCACGTTTTTTCTTGCAACTGACACTGTTACGATGCTTGCGCAAGACAGATGTGCCGTGACTGAAAACAACCTCTGTGCCACAGTCAATGCACTTCGCTCTCGCAGGTCGACCATTTACCGGTGGTGTAATGTGAAAATAGTCCCGCTCCTTGGATCGATTTTTGCGCCTGTTATTGTCCGGTATATCAGCGGTACTAACGGATGCATCTGCGTGCTCTGCTCCATCTCTATCATCTCCATCTCCAATCATGCCTTCCGGTTCAATATGAGGAGCAAGCATCAGTGACACAGAAAGGAGAAAACGGTGGCATGGTATGAGGCGCGTTTATAAATCACAGTTTATTCAAAAGGAAAAACGAACTGTAAATAAAAATCACAAATCACGAGGATCGATGTATACCAACAGTTTTGGCTGATGCATCTATGTGCTGTGCTCCATCTCCAAACATGCCTTCCGGCTCAGTAGCAGGAGCAGGCATAACTGACAGATGAGAAAGGAGAAAGTTTTTTCTCGATCGGGCCATTCACCCGTTTTTCATTAAGAGGAAGTCGAAAACCAAAGCGGACAATACAAGCGATGTCAAGAGGACATCGAAACGGACCAGGAAAACCCGAAACAACGAAAGAAGAAAACTGAGAACGAACGGAAGCAGCCTGGGAAGAGCAGAACTCCCGACAGAGACCTAGCTACCAGATCCTATGCAAGATATTACATTTGCGAACCATGTTGCGACCACATGGCAACAACGGGCGCTAGGGTTGTGACGCCTGCATTTAGCCAGTCCTCCGCCTCTGATCGTACAGCAGATGCCATCGACGAGGCCGACACCGCCAAGTTGTTGAAGACGCGGGCGTTGCGCTGCTTCCAAACCACCCACGAGACTAGGAGGAGGAACGTGTCGAACACCTTGCGACAGTCCTTGTCCAGTCGTCGTCTTTGTCGAAGCCACCATTCCGCGATGTCCATCTCCCGCTGCGGCACCAAGTTCTGCATGCCACATGGGGACAGCAACATGAACCACAGCTGCCTGGTGACGACACAGCCAAGGAAGAGGTGAGCGCACGTCTCCGACTCTTGCCCACACAACGCGCAGGCATCATCGTCCTGCAGGCCATGCCTATATCTCCGATCTCCTGTCCATAACCTGCGATGTAGAGCTAGCCAGAAGAAGAAACGCACACGATCCGGCGCCTTAGTGCGCCAAAGCTCCTTGGCGCCCGGCAAGGACACCGCGCCGTAGAAGAATGCCCGATACGCTGACGACGCGGAAGAGAAAGGAGAAAGTTATTGCCACAATTTCCAGAAGAATCGACGAAAGAACAGTAGACAAACCCATTCGCAAGGATTGATGCATACATACCTCCTTCGACCTTTTGCTTGAGCCTGTAATAGTCAAGCTCGTCCACCACGTCGTCGGCGTCATACATGAGCTCCTTGACACGAGCGAGGGAGCGGGCAAGCGGCTTGTTCCCGACCGCCCTCCCTTGACACCATTAACCACCGTCTCCATCCTCTCCACCTCAGACTTGAGTTCACCGATGGCACCAGCGAGGCCAACCCGATGAATCCAAGCGTCGAGCTCGCCGGTGGGTAGAAGAGCTTCGAGGATAGTCTGCGCCCGCCATAGAATCGCGGACTCCACAGCGGCCGCCTCTGCCCTCTCCAGCAGATCGATCTGAGCCATGGCGATGGTGAGCGGATCAGAGGAGGAGGAAGCAAAACTGAGGACTACCTGTGTAGCCCAAGCAGACAAGTCAGAAGTGCATATAATGCTTGGATGCAAGCTGGTAAGATGAGAGAGCAGGTTCAATGGTCAATGCCCAGTCACAGTCACCAGTGGAAATCGGGGGAAAATTGGAGCACGCGATTTCCAGTGCAACGTGGAGCAGTTTCCAGCACAGAGTTCTATTCATCGGCAAGAAATATCTCCAGCTTTCAGTTTCCAAATGGAAAATGGACCAATGTCAAATAAGAGGAAAATGCTCGGTAGAATCCATCTTCTCTGAAATCATCAGAGCCCCAGAAGATTACGTTTTAAAAAACTAGTAAGTTAATTTGCACAAATAGTGTAGGTAGCTACTTTGATTATTTATAGCATATTTGGGTTTCTTATTCAGTTGAGCGCAGTGAGAACGATCAATAAAATAAGGATGAGCACAATCAGAACATATGGCAGTCAAGCTCTGTGCGAATTAACTTGCCCAAACAGAGCATCCTGGCCCAGGGCTCAATCCTTGGTGACCGTGGATTTGCCCGCCGCTGGAGCACTACTAGAGTTAAAAGGATCGTGGCCTGGTTATTAAGACACTGCACTGGATCACTGATTGGCACAGTTCAAAATGTTCATTTTGCTATTTTTAAAATTTAAAATAAAAAACAAACTTTATGCCCACCTATCATACGGTGCTGTTTTCTGGATAAACACGTTGCTAGTTTCAATATTTTTGTCCACGACTTTTTTTTCGAACATGCATTGCACGCAATTCATTAAGGAGAAGAGAGTTTGTTTTTGTTACAACACGCCACACTCACACAAAGTATCAGTAATCCATGGATTACTGATAACACGGCCCATAGGCGACACGAGGTTATGATTACAAATAAACCAATATGCGACCGCAGCGAGCTCTAGAGGACTAGCCTAAGAAGTAGCCAGCAACAACTGAAGAAGGTGCCTGAACATATTGCGGCTACAAGAATTCCGCATAGTCAAGCTAACTGGTACCTTGAAGAGTTTGAGTTTAGTGTCAATCCAACAGCTACAAATTCTCTCTTGAGTAGTTTTACACCTAACAGCCATTGTAGAGAATGCACTCTGCTTTCACAGGCTTCCGTCAACACTCAACAGCCATTTTGTAGTCTGAATTCCAAAACTCATCCTGCCATCCATACCTTGGCGATCAGTGCTGCTCGCCGTCCAGGTTTATAGCAGAGAAACAAATAAGTTACTTCAATCCCATCCTCATTATGTCTTACTGGTTAGCAAGAAAGCAATGACTGATGATAACATTATTTAAACCAACTCCTCTGATTACAGAAAGTGCATTCTATATATACTGGAGTCCCTTCTGTAGTCAACAAAGTAAACAATAAATAAACACCCTCAGGAACAAAATACTAATAAGCTCCACTACTGCTCATCATAACACACTTGAGCAAAGAGGACAAGGTTTACAAGTGAAACAAAACCATGTGCAGAATCAGAGAGCCTGACAAAGAAAAAAAAACAAGTTTTTGAGGATATGGAGTAAAAAGAACAACACTTTTGGCATTTCAGGCATTGGCTTCTCGCCCTTAGGCCGTGGTCAACAATAAGCCTTGTAATTTGTAGCAGGTATCCTAGGAGAAACAGGGAAGTGCTTTCAAGTTCCAACACTTCCTCGAACAGCTTGTAACAGTATGATACTCCTAAAGGTTCTGAAGACGGTCACTGCGGCGATGGTGTCAGCTTGAATGCCTGCAAATAGACTGCTTACTTTAGCATGACACCATATGTATGTAAACCATGAAAACAAAATATGATCAGTTGTAGAAGTATACCTTGCAAGTTGCAAGGGGATGCGGTGAAACCTGCTGTGCTGGTAGGAACGTGTGCTTAACAAGCGACCCAGTATCAGTTCACGTATTTCTCATCAATTATTACAGTTAGCTTGCTTGTTGCTAGCCTTCGGCATTGCTCTGCTAACTCCCTGCTGCAACCGCGGACATTCAGTTCTTCCAGGGAAGGTGGGAGGCCCCTTCCTGGCAGCCTTGAGATACTCTTGTAATAAAAGATCTCCAACCGTTTGAGAGAGGGAAGGCTATGCAGACCCACGGGAAGATCCGAGAGTTCGCAGTAACTGTCAAATCGGAGCTGTTGCAGGGACGTGAGGAGCTGGAGCGCTGCATCTTGCTCGCATGTTAGTCCTGACGTGGAGAGAGAGAGCCGCAGGCATTGGAGAGAGGTGAGGTGCTTGCAGAATGGCGTGGTAAGGAAAGACGGGTCATCGATCTGGAGCCTTTCCAATCGAGGGCACAGCTCATAACCCTGCGTCGATAGACTCTCCAAACATTGATGTAAGCCAGGGCATCTGCATACTTCCAAATACCTGAGACTACGGAGGGATTGGACGCCCTCTAGTGCCTCTAGCGATTCACAAGATGCAATTGTCAGCTCTTCCAGTGCCGTGCAAGAATGCAGCGGTAGAGATTTCAATCCACGGCTACCGTATACTTCAAAACACACAAGATTGTGGAGGCATTGGAAACCCTCTAGTGCATCTAGCAATTTGCACCATTCAATTGTCAGCTTTTCCAGTGCTGTGCAGGAATGCAGCTGCAGAGATTTCAATTTAGAGCTATCCCACACTTTTAGTACTTTGAGGCAGGTCAAATCTCTTGGAAAGCAGGGCTGCAACGCTCCCAGGGAAGCACCCCAGATTTCTAGTACGCCAAGTGAGTACGGGAGAAACCATCTTCCGTTTGCCTGGTCATCGATTTCGTCTTCATGCACCAAAGATGATATCATCTTGGGGCAATAAACAATTCTTAGCTCCTCAAGGGAGGTGAATCCAGAGAAGTCCTCCTTGTTCCCTGAAACTTTAGCCCGCAAAATTCAATATGCATCTTCTTTGAGAGGATACGAGATTAGATGGAACACATAGGAGTTCATCCGACATGACCTTGTCAATGTGCTATCTAGATTTCCCTGTGACGAAGCACTTGGAGCCAAGGCGAGATTTGATAAACTATTCTCTTTCCCTTCTATCAATAGCCCTGTTATCTGCTCACATCTCTTTAGATGCAATTCCTCTAGGCCTCGCACATATTGCAGTATCAAAGATAACCACTTCCCGGTTATTCTACAATCATTAATGCTGAGACACTCGAGAGATGGGAGAGCATCCAAATCTATGTCTGCCATGTCTTCAAGGGCCTGCATTGAAGGAACATCCGAAGAGAGAAAAAAAAAAAAAATGTGCAGAATGTTATTTCCAACCACTTCAAGCAGACAAGTTGCCTAAAACCTTTGAGTGAAATAGACCATAAGTTTTCACATCCCACTATTTCCAATCGAGTTATGTTCCTCAGGTTGCAAAATGACAAAAATTTGTCATCCAGGGTCAGCCAAAGGGAATATCGTTCACCAGCTTTCCATGATCCGATTCTCAATTCTACGTCTGATGAACCCTCCATCTTTGGAAGTGTGGAAACTTTTTCAATGGATAATTTACAAAATCTATTTGATGGTGGTAGAGGATTTGATACCACTAAATGAGGACACTCATGGATAGTGAGCTCGTTCACATTAGGTAACCATGATTTCTGTTCGATTTCAGGAATTTCACATCTTTCAAAGAGGGGAAAACCTTCAATAGCCGACATTTCTTGATCACCAGTACCCTCAAACTTGAGTTCAAGTCCCTCACTGAATTGTTGAAACATGTTTCCAACTTTGGCATATCAATCAACACCAGCTCCTCCAACGAAGGAATTGACAACTCTGTTACTTCTGGCATATTCCTTAACTTCAACTTTGTAAGAGATGGCAGACTTTCTAGAGATGGGAGTATTTCCCATCCTATACAATCCTCTAGATGGATCGTTTGCAAGTAACAGGACCGTGCTAGAGACGAAGCACCGCATGCTCCCTTTGTTAGAACAAGATTCTTGATGCTGACAAGATCACTCATACCATCAACAATAATTGGTTGCCGAACATCTAATACTTCAAGATGGTAACAATTGCTCAGAGATATAGGAAAATATTCATTGCTCCCTTTGTTCTCAAGTTTTAGGTAGCGAAGATGGATACAGTTTACCAAATTGGAAATAAAGGTATGGAAGGACTTGAACGGGACATTTAAAGAATCATAGCACCCAACTAAGATCACCGTCCTCAATCTCCACAATGAAGAAGCTATGCTTTTCAATTTTTCTTCAAACCTCATGTTACCAACTATGTTCTCACATTCATCTATATAGTACACCAAATCAGTTTGAATCGACAGATGGCGCACGGTTGGTACCACTTCTTTGCACTCTAAACCATCTATAGTTGCAAACTCGGTCCCTGAAACCAGTCTTGCAAATTCATGCATCACACCACACATAACATAGCATTGTTGATTGTGTAGAATGGAGTCATCTTCTGTTCCAACCTCCTCAAAGAAACATGAGTTGACTAAAGCATTGAGATAACCCCGTCCTATCTCAACAGATTTCACAAATCCTGATGATATCCACATGGAGACCAAACCATCAATATGAAAGTGATGGTCATTAGGGAATACAGAACAGGCCAAGAAACACTGTTGTAAATTGTATGGCAGATCATAATAGATGTTCTTCAAAGCAGTCACGATGCCTCCATGGAGTTGCAGAGATTCCCAAATACCATTCTTAATGAGGTTTTTCCAATGGTCAAGAATAGGCTGCTCTCTTAATATTTCTGCTGCACTTTCTGCTGCTAATGGGTTGCCCTTTAACTTTGCACATATTTGTCGGCTGGTGTCTAGATGCTCTTTGCAATTGTTATCACCAAATGCACAAGCTCTAAACAATTGCAAAAACCATCATTTCTTAGAGCTCTTAATGCAACTGGTCTGATTGTACTTGTACCTAGACTTTTTACAACAGACCAATTTCTAGCTGTCACAATTATCACATTACCCTTTCTGCAACTTGATCCTAAAGCATCTATTAGATCTTTCCATTGGGAATTGCCGAGGCTGTCGTAGACATCATCTAGAACAAGTAGAAACTTTTTGGATAGACAAGCCATATGTTTCTTTAAGGCCTCTAGAAGCTTCGAGTAATTGTTGACTCCTTCATAGCTTTCTCTGTTGTGAGATACTTCATGGCTGGCCATAGTAACAACATCTAAGATCTCCCTTGTCACTCTTACTTCATCAAAAATGTTGGACACCCAAATCCATATCCGCTCAAATTCTCTTTCAACATGTGGGTCATTGTATATAAGTTTAGCAAAAGCGGTCTTCCCAACTCCTATAATGCCTACAAAAGGTAGCACAGTTATAATGTCTGACTTAGCAGCTTTGATTATCGTTATGATTTTGTTTTTCCCCACATCCCTTCCATATACCTTTCCAGGAAGAGAACTAGATGTTCTTAATCGTGTATCTGAGTTGTTAATCTGATACTGATCAGACCTTGCAATAGAGTCCTTGATATAGTCAATCACATTGCCTCGGATTCTTCTTAACTCAAGAACTATTTCCTGGATCCGTTTCAAAAAATTGGTCATGTCCCAGAGGTGTGTGGTTGTACATGCACTGTACTCAATTCTCATTCTTTTTCTGCCCTCTGAATCATTGGTCGAAATTGTGGCACCATTTTGTACACTGTCGCCGACACTACAAGAGGAAAGGAGTGCAGGTTGGTAATTGGAAATTTAATACCATAATTTAAAATTACACTGGATGCCATAGTTTCAGTAAAACGACAATATTGCTTTCCTATAAAAAAAAAAAAATTGTACACGTGTATTGAGGTGCTGGCTCCATGCTCCAGTGCTTCTTTTAAAGAAAATGAAAGCGACACAGTGTTCATCATTTTTGCACATCATAGTTCAATACTACAAACGGCTGTAATTCAGAACTTGAAGGGTAAGTACTACCTTGGACGGTTCGGCGTCTCTTCATTTGATAAACGTTTTTGTTGCAACTTTTGAGATGCTTGCGCAAAGCTGATGTCCCATGACCCCATGTAAGCTCTCTGCCGCAGTTATTGCACTTCGCTTTTGGAGGCTCTCTGTTAACAGATGGTATAATTTGAAAATAGTCCCGCACCTCCGATCGATTTTTGCGGCCGCCATTATTCAGTGTACCAGTATTGTTGGCCGATGCATCTGCTTGTTCTTGTCTATCTCTGTCTCCATATCCAACCATGCATTCCGGTTCAGTAGCAGGAGCAAGCGTAACTGACAGATGAGAAAGGAAAAGTTATTTTCACAATTTCCAGAAGAAAAAACAGTAGACAAACACAAATCGCAAGGATGGATGCATAAATACCTCCTTCGACCTGTTGCTTGAGCCTGCAATAGTCAAGTTCATCCACCACGTCGTCGGCGTCGTACATGAGCTCCTTCACACGAGCAAGGGAGCGGGTAAGCGGCTTGTTCCCGACCGCCCTCCCTTTGACACCATTAACCACCGTCTCCATCCTCTCGACCTCAGACTTGAGTTCACCGATGGCACCAGCGAGGCCAACTCGATGAAGCCACGCGTCGAGCACGCCCGGTTGAAGAGTTTCCATGATGGTTTGCGCCAGCCATAGAATCGCGCCCACCACTGCGTTCGCCTCTCCCGCCTCCACCAGATCGATGTGAGCCATGGTGAACGGAGGAGGAAGGCAAAGTGAGGGCAGCCTAGCCAACGGCCGGGTGGTAGAAAGCTGGTAAAGGCGCGTAAAGCTGAGAACGGGCAGAAGTGGAGAATAAAGAGAGCCAGCACTTTCGACTTGTAATGTGGATCCACTTTCTTTATTTTTTGATAATGCAGGTATAAAATATATCCAGCCTTTGACACTAACAGGAATCCCCGATTACAAGGAAATATTAGGTCGAGACCCACTTTCTCGGTGCAATCGAAAAAAAAATCTTAAAAAGATAGGAGCAGCAGTATTGCAAGCTAAGCACAGATCACTATAATCCTTCGTTATTATGTGGAAAATATCTTAGTTACTAAAAACTACATGCATGCATGTTTAATTGTTCATAATGTGAAACCATGCATTTTTTTAAAAAAAAAAACAACAATCATCATTATTCAAATGCTAGAAGCCTAGAATTGCGAGCAGTTGGACAGAAAACACAAGTCCTGAATCAATTCCTTACATCACATTGTACTTTCAGAAATAGGAAGGGATTTTGCAGCACTCCGTTAATCCCACTACGCAACTGCACAAGCTGCACACAGAACCGGAACCCACCACGTGACACCGTTCGCGGCCTAGGCGAATCCTAATCGAGGAGGCGATGCCGGGAAAAACTTGACTCACCGATCAAGTCCGGTGTAGGGGGAGTACCGATCTAGTTGGGCTGCCGCGAGCGAAAAACCGGAGAGCCATCTCGCAGGCCCAGGGCTGGTGGCGGCCGTGGTGATGCGATAGCAGGAGAGCGCGGGGCCAGGTGGCGAGGTGCCGGGGCGGCGGCGCTGGGGGAACGGACAGGCACACCAGCCCGGGGCTGGTTCACGGTGGGGCGGGGTGACGGCGGCAAAGTGGGCGGCCGTGGGCTGTGGGCTGTGGTGAACAGGGCGGTGAACCGTTTTTTTGTAGGAATAGCCGGAGTCATTCATTGATCATGATTCATGAGCATGATTACAATCAGTGTTGATAATAGCCATAGTTTTTTTTTTTTTTTTTTTTTTGAGGACAGTAATAGACATAGTCTTGGTGGTGGTACGAGCCACTCCACCGGGTTATTATGGGAGACTAGTTTCGCACACTCTTAGCACGTTATAAGATCTGCTAGAATATAAAGGAAAACACCTTTCCTATACGTTGGTCGAAAGAAATTTTGTAACCGCATCTTGCGACCACCACGCGCCCTGACGTGGTCGCGCCGGTTCGACGTCTGGGCCAGCGTGACGCAGCTGTGCAGCGATGTCGCGGTCGTATACCACGGTCACAGTAACCGTCTGGCTAATGTGTGCAACGATGGCCTAGCTCAAGAACAATGACACGGTGATTTATACTGGTTCGGGGCAATCGAGCACCCTAGTCCAGTGTGTGGCACTATCAGAGCTCAAAGTGCTCGTATCGGGGCGAATACAAGCTGGCGAGAGAGGGAGATGAGCTCCCAGGTCTCGATGTGATGAGTGAAATCAAACGGTGTGTGTGTGTGTGCGCTTTCTGTGTGCAAGAGAGCCTGCCCTCCCCTGGCGGCCGAACCCTCCCTTTTATAGCCGGGCGGGGAGCTCACATGGGTCACCGAGCGGAGGGACCTAGAGATCGAAGGAATATAAGCTCGGGCACGGGCGGGCTGTCCCGGCGTGCGCGGCCCGCCCGCCCTACTCCTGTGCACGCTCGCCGGTCGCCAGAGAGCAGAATAGGGGCGGCTCCATATCCCGATACGCGACGCGAGAGGGCGACGAGCTTGGAGCTCGTCGGTCGGTGTAGAAGGGGACAGTGAGCTCGTTCCGCCGCCATCGTTCTCCCTGCATCGTACCATCCGTTAGGCACGCGCCGCTGTCCGCGGTCGGGGTCCTGGAGGCGCCGCCGTGCCTTAAATACTTGTACTTGGGGTCGCAGGAAAACGTGTGGCCAGGAGAGCTCGTCGTGGAGTTCGACGTCGTCCGTCGAGGTCGTTCTTGTCGTGTAGTGGTTGTCTCTTGCGCTTGTTGCCGCGCGGCGTGGTCTGACAGCCCCCATGCCGCGCGTGCCGTCGATGATCTTCTCGCAGCAGACGAAATCTGATCGTAGGTTGCGGCGCCGGTCACGTAGCTGTGGCACTGGACCCTAATCATCGTGTCCCGGAACCTTGCGATCGTCATTGGGTTTGGGGCCCGGGAGCTCGTCCGAGACGGAAAGGAGCTCGTCATCCAGGCGGAGCTCGTCGCATCCCCGAGTTCCCGGGGGAGCTCGTTCGGCCGGAACTTTCCCTTGGGACGAGCTCGAGCTCGTTCCTGGATCTTAGCGTCCCGTGAGTTCGTGCTCGAGGCGGGAAAGTCCCCGTCGGGTTTCGGCTTTCATCGTGGGTGACGTCGTAGCTAGTGGGCACTCCCTCCTTTTATCGCTTTGTTAGAGTTGGGTTAGGATGGTTGACTTAGCCCGGAATATCTCGTGTCCCACAAGAGCCCCCCGAGCGAGAGGAGGGGTCGGACCGCACGCTGCCGTCTCGCATTGCCGTTATCGTTGTTGGGGACCGGATGTTCTCATCGAGGGTGCGCGCGAGCCGCACCGGGCGGGTGTAGCCCCGAGGCCGCGGGAGGATGCACATCCCTCGCGGAGGCTTTATTTTGGCGAGTGCTCGTGCCGTGGTGTGCCTTTCGGGTCCCTTAAGGAAGGGCGGTGAGCTTGAATCCGACTTACCGCGCAGGTAGAAGTCGAACGCTCTTGTGAGCTTTAAAGTGGATTTGCCCGGTGAGGTCCGGCTCGCGTTCGAGGCGAGCCTCGCTCGTCGAGCCAGCTTGTGCGGGCCGACCTCATATTCCGCAGACCCGTCCCTCTATAGTCACCGAGATCCCGCGGGATCCTCGGCGGCTCGTGCCTCCTCGCCGGGGAGGATGACCAGAGGCCGCCGCGATCGCCGGGCGACCAAGCGCGGCTTGGATGGAGCCCCCGAGTCCCTCGAGGACGTTCGGGCGCGGGCCGTCGGGCGCCTCTCCTCCGTTGCGCTCCTTGCTCGAGATATGCCCCGGCGGTTGTCGAGCTCGGAGCGAGAGCCGCCAACCCGGAGCTCGATTCGCTAGAACTCGTCGCTATGTCGAGCTCGACATAACGGGCGACGAGTTCGGGGATTCGATCGTTAGTGACGAGCTTCTTCGGACCTTTCGCCCGCAGCAAAAAGAGCCGTTGGGAAAAGTTACCGTTAGGAAGTTACCGCTGGGGCGGCCGTTATCGGCGCGGCGTTTCGCTCTTCCGTTTCGCCACGTGGGCGCCACGCGGAGGACGCTGGATCGATTGGTGGAAGTGGTGGGCCTCCCTCGCCCGTTTTCCCAAGGCGTCCGTTTCGAGCTCACCCTATAAATAGAGGGGCGGGGGTTAGGGTTATCCCCTTGCTTCCTACTTCGCCGCCCGCAGACCTCTTTTCGTCTTCTAGCTCCAGACCCCAATCCGCCGCGATCGCCACCACGTGAGAGCATCCTTCCTCGAGATCCCACCAAATTCGCAATCACCGAGAGCGGAAGACATGGGTTCGTGGTTGCCGCCCAAGGTGACCGATGACATGCTTTGCAGAGTGTGTGGCGCCGGGCGGTCTTCCGCCGCCGACCGAGGGCCGTGAGTGGATCGCCGCCGCCGGCGCAAGACGCCACTCCGCAACCGCCCGACGGTTACGCCGTCTCCTTCGCCTCCCTTCCACGCCGTGGGCGGGAGTCCCGGCCGGACTTCCTCTCGCGGGCTATTGTCGTCATCGGGGGCCGAGCTTCAACATCCGAACCCCAACGGCCTGCTTCACATCGGTTTTCACCACCCTCTGCGAGGGGTGGCTGGGGATCGAGCCCGATTGGGAGCTTTTCAAGCATTACTTCCACACCAAGGTGACGCGATAGCTCCGATGGCTTGAAGGAACCCGTCCCCATCGGCCGATCGTCTTGGCCGCAACCTTGACCGGGAGCGAAGGGGAAGTATCCACCATCGCCTCTCGCTCGTCGAACAGGGTGGAGAGAGACGAATGGTTCTACTCGAAGAATGACGAGGAGCGGCCTCTTCCCGCGCTTCACCGGCGGCGTGTTCCTCGACTCCGACGAGCCGGTGGAGGGAATCCCACGACCATCCGCTCCACGAGATCAAGGCCGCCGCCGGAAGGTGGACCTCCTCAAGCAAGCGGACCCCACGAGCCCCTCCTCTACGCTTGGACCCTCCGGGGCACGGGGTGTCCCCTAAAGCGGAGAGCCTCCGCTTCGGGAGATGACCAGGAGAAGAAGCCTTGGAAGGGCACGGTGATCGCGAGCCCGCTCCCGGCCCGACGAGGTGGGAGTGGGTGGTCCGGCCGGGGCACGGGAAGGCTTTCAAGATTCGGGCGGAACCCAACGGCATACCGCAGCGCCGCCGGACGCGACGACGCGGGCGCCGGTGAGTTCTTTCTCTCGCGTCTTTCGTTCTTTCGAGCCGCATTCTTCGTAGGGAGTAACTATACTCGTCTTTGCATTGGCGAGATTTATCTCGAGCCACACCTCCGCCGGGCGAAAGCCCCCCCCTCTTTGTGCGTTCGGCGGAAACGATTCGCCTCGCCGCCGCCGCCGCTGGCCGCGAAGAAAACGTCGCGCCGCCACCAGGAGTCTCGGGCGAGAGCGCGGCGTTAGCGGATGACACGGCCCGAGGTCCGAGGTCCTCGGGCGCGTCGCCGGGAAGGACAGGGACGTCATCCCGGGTGGCGCCGGGCGGCTCATCACCGCACGCTGCTCAATCGCTCTTCTTCGTGGTAGCGGTCAAAGGAAGAGGGCGCCGACGCAGCATCGCGGGGCGGAGGAGAAGAAGGCGGCTAAGGCGCGCGGGCCATCGGGTAAGTGTCGAGCTCGCCGCCCTTATCGCTAAGGCCGTCGCACCGCCGGCCTTTCTCTTTCTTAGTGATAACCCCCGGCTTTCTTCTTGCTGTCTTGTAGGCAAAAGTCAAGCCCCCGGGAGCTCCCAACCCCCTTAAGCGTCCCCAGATGACTACGGAGTCAAGCTCGGTGGTCGACCCTCCTCCTCCCATCGCTCGGGCTCGGGGTGGTCGTCCCCCCAGCCCCCAGGGGAGGAGGCGAGCCTGGGTCCGCGGGAGTTTGCCGCATCTTCGTCGATCACCGTCCCCGTAACCCGAGCGATGGCCGGCCGATCCGCCGGCCCCGCGGCCAGAGGACCGTGACCGGCCCGACGCCGCGTTGTCGGGCGCGGAGACGTGAGGTGATCGACCCCGCTCTCCCTGAGAGGGGAGAGAGAGAGAAGATGTTCCCCGGACCCGCACCTCCGGCGACGCGGCCGTCCCCCGACGGGGGTGAGTCCTCGGCCCCGGGTGTGGGATGCGAGGAGATGCCCAGAGACGGGGACGTGCGCGACGCGGCCCCCGGACGAGCCCGCTACGGAGGCCGCGAGGCATGAAGGGAAGATGAAGATGTGGGCGCACGCGACGGGTCTTCGACGAGCCCGCCACGGAGACCGGGGGCGTGACGAGGAGCCCGCCACGGAGACCGCGGAGCGTGACGACGGGCCCGCCCACGAGACCGCAGCGCCCGGCGGTTGCGGACGAGCTCGCCGTGGAGACTCGGCGTCGGAGGGTCTCCAGCCGCGCCCGCCCTAACCTCGTCACTGCGGTGGGCATGACAGCCCACCGTCATCGAGCGCCGGGGACGGGTCACCGCCGGAGCGTGGGTTACTCTTCGAAGCGCCCGACGTGGATCCGCACCGACGGCGTCGGGGGACGCCCGAGACTTCGTTGGAGGCCGGCTGCGAGCCGGCCGCGGCCCTTCGTTGTGGTCGGCGGGGACATCGTCACCCGCCTTGATCTAGGGGCGAGGTGCCGCCTCTCCCACCGAGAGGGCCGGCGTGCCACCACCACCTCAGGGGTAAGGACTTCATCGATTGCTTGCTCGCTTGGTTTTGAACTCGCGGTGCTAACTCATTTTCTTACAGACCTCGAGGGATGCGGTGGTCGGCTTCAACCGCGTGGTGGAGGCCGGAAACGAGATTGAGGGTATCCCGGGAAGGCTTGGCATAGCCTGGTCCCACGCGAGGGGGCTTGGTCAAGTGTACGCTTCGCACCGCGAGCCCGAAAAAAAGACGCCGACGACGTGCGGAGCACATCCGCGAGGTCAAGGAGCACGCCACCGCCGAGGCTCGAGATGAGGTCGCCGAGAAGGTTCGCCAAGTGGAGTGGAGCGGCGGCGGCGTGAAGAGGAGCTCGCAGCCGCTAGAAGTCGCAGCCCCGCGAGCTCATGCGTATGAGCTCGACGACTGCGTGCCTCGGCCTTGGAGAACAAGGAGCCGAGCGCCAGCCGAAGGCCGGGCCATGACGCTGGAGAGGGAGCGCGGTGTTGAGGGAAAGGGCGCCCAGACCGCGAGGCCGAGCCGGAGTGTGAGTGATCCCTTTTTGAGTTCTTTGTTCTTCTTTGTCTTCGAGGTTCGGGCCGATAGGCGGGCACTTTAGTTTACGACCACGAGGTAGCCGACGGGTCGATTCTCGCTTGGTGCTTTCGAGGCCGAGAGGATCCGCTCGATGCCGAGAATCTCTCTCTCGTGGGAGGAGCGGGAAGAACTCTATCGCGCCGGCATGTAAGGCGCTTCTCCCCTCGCCCGAGTCTCATGATTTTGATTTGTTTGTTTCTCCGCAAATGAGAAGAAGAAATCGGGCGGGTAGGCTCGGGAGCTTGAGGGGAAGGACCAGTCCCTAGCCTGCCGCGGAGTCCTCGCAGACGCATACCCGGCCGCGCCGGAGCAGAAGGAGAAGGAGCTTGGCCAGCCGACACGTGACCTCGTGGCGGTGCATGGTCTTCGAAGGCGGCCGAGGAGCTCCGGTCCAAGGAGGCCGAGGCCTCGGGTCTCTTGAAGCGGGCGACGAAAAGCCGAGACGCGGGCGCAAGGCGGAGCGCGAGCACACCAACCTCGTGCTCGATGTCGGTGGGGGCGCCCGCGGGCCCTTGGAGTCGAAGAGGTGGAAGGACCGCACACCGGTGCTTTCGCGCGCCCGGGCGACACCCTCGCCGCGCCGGTCCACAAGGCGTTGGCCGTGGTCCTCGCCCACTATCCCCGAGATGCGACCTCGACCAAGATAGTGGGCAAGGGCTGGCCCGCCCGACCAAGGCGCCGAGCCGGAAGACATCGTCGCCACCGCTGAGGCCCGCTCGAGAAGTCGTCACGGAAGCTCTTCCGGCTTGCCGCCGAGGAGCTCGAGGTGTTCGAGCCTACCGCCGGGCGAGGCGGAAGCGAGACGGATTCGGCCCGACGGCGAAGAGTGAGCTGCGAGGTTAGGTAGTTCGAGGTGTTGCCTCCTTTGTTGTAAACAAAGTCCCCGAGCTCGGGGCAAAGTGTAAAAAAACAAGTTATTTGTTATGAATGACTCGCTTTTATCTTTCCCGTGATTGCGCTTCCAGCTAGCTCGTAGTTTCCTCGAAGTTTTCATCCTATCGATTAAGGCAACGGGCCCTTTACTCGTTGGGTCGCGGGGCGCTTAGAGCTCGTTGGGCAAGCGCGTTGGACCTCGCCGAGGATGCCGCTCGTAAAACCTTTTAGCTTGCCGGACTCGACGCCATCGAAAGATAGGTAACGAAAGCGCGAGGTTGAGCTCGATCGAGCTCTTCCTTGAGTGTTCGTGGTTGTTTGCGAAAAAGAGTTGGTGAAAAGGCGGGATGTGCGCCCCATCCCCTCGTAGCCCCCGAGCAAGGGCGGCCTTGCCGGAGGTAAAGGGCAGCCATTGCTTAACAAATGTGAAAAGGGATCGAATGCTTGCACAACTTTTGCATCGAGGTGTGTCATTGTTATTCGAGTTCGCATGTATGACGTTACAAAATGCATCTAAGGGTAGAAGCGACGTAGCTATTCGATGTTCCAAGAGTTGGTGAGCTCACGACCGCGGGAGTCCTGGATCTTGTATGATCCTAGGCGGAGGACTCCGGGCGATGGTGAATGGTCCTTCCTGTGGGGCCGAGCTTGTGCTTCTCCTTCGTGCTCGACTCGCCGCAGACTTGGTCGCCGACTCGGCCCGCCCCCTCGGATGTGGCGGTCATGGTAGCGCGCAATCGATTGTTGGTACTTGGCCGGTCGCGCGACGCTGACCTCACGGGCTCTTCGAGCCGGGTCTCGCGGGCGCCTTCGAAAGTGAGGTCCGTTGCCGCATCGTTGTACGCTTGAACTCATGGGCGCGCCAGAAGTCGAGGTCGGTGGGGAGCACGCTTCAGAGCCGAAGACGAGGAAGAAGGGGGTCCGCCCCGTGGCTCGCCGGTAGTCCCGAGGCTCCATATGATCGCGGGGAGCTCGGGAGCCATCGCCCTCCGAATTTCTCCAGCCTTTTGAAGATTCTTGGCTTCAATCCCCGCAGTAATCAAGCCGCTGGCACGCTCGACCCGCCCGTCGCTCCGGGGGTGGCCGACGGAGGCCCGCCTACGCGGATGTTGTAGTCGCCACACCCGGCCGAGGAAAATCTGCCCGTGAAGTTGGTGCCGTTGTCGGTGATGATCGAAGTTCGGTACGCCGAAGCGGTGGATGATGCCGCCAAGAACTTGACCGCCTCCCCGCGACCATGTGCGTGAGATGGGCATCACCTCGATCCACTTGGTGAACTTGTCGATGGCGACGCAGGAGGTGAGTGAAGCCCCGGCGACCTTGTGAAGGGACCGACCATGTCGAGGCCCCGCATCGCGAAAGGCCAAGTGATGGGGATTGTTTGGAGGGCTTGCGCCGAAGGCGCGTCTGCTTGGCGAAGAACTGGCATCCCTCGCAGCGGCGCACGATCCGGGTTGGCGTCGGCGATGGCGGTCGGTGTTGACGGTAACCAACGACTAATTAAATACCGTCAACACAACACCAAAAACAATCTAGAAATAGGATTTTCAACTAACATATTCCAAAGTTTTGGTGTTTATTTGGACTTGCAGGTACAAACTCATGGATGATCACTTTGGGGCCAAAAAGACAAAGAAAAAAGAAATAAAATCAATAAATAGAAAAAGGCCCAAAGGAGCAAATGGCAAGCCCAAACAAGAATCGCAGAAAACGTCAAAACCGGCCGGCGCAGTCCACCCTACAACTTTTCAGGGATCGATGACGACACTCACCAAAGCTCGGGCCGGCGCCTGACGAGGTGCGCCACAGCGCACCCCTTGGTGCGGCCGCACCCTGGCTGAGGCGGTTCGCGCCCAGCTTCGGTGAGGCGGTTTGTTACCTTCCAAAACCGGTGAAACCGACGTGCGCTAGTCGGTTTGCGCAAAGAAGGAAGGTGTCCAATGACGGTTTTGGCTCTTTCCATGTGGGGAGAAGAATTTTCCAAAGAGCCCCTCTCCTCTACCTATAAAAGGAGGCCCTCTCCCCCTCATTCAAAATAGATAAAAATACACCAATTCCATACAACACAAGGAGGAGCCACAATGTAATAGAGAGGGGAGAGTTCTATTCTTCTTCTTCTTTTTTTCTTCTTCTTCTTCTTCTTCCCCTCTAATTTCTAATGGAGAGTGAGAGAGGAAAGGCTAGAGAGATCTTGGTCTCTCTACCGAGTCTCCGCCGGACGCCCCGGTGTTCCGCGGTTCCTAGGAGGACGGAGTGCCGGACTTGTCGGTATTCGCTTCGCTTGTACCCTCCGCAAGCTACTTACACTTTGGTAAGAAAAGCTTGTGATTATCTTTTGGCTTATTGTTCTTCAAGTATATTTTCTTAGCTGTTATAGACTTGCGGGATTGGTAGTCGTACCTTCGGGTCGTAACTCTTGGAGAAGGAACTCTTTGACCGGGAACCTCGATCGACCCAAGAGTTGTGGATGGTAGTGCAAACGTGGTGTTTGGGCTAGCGTTCTCCTACCTTTTGCGGTGCATCCCACGGTTGAGGGGGGTAGGCGGCTTGGTCGTGACAAGCCTTGTCCGTCCCCTTGAAATCCCCACGTTCGGCCGCTGGCGTCAGAGCTAATTGCGGACACACTGTTTCTTTGAGCGTGGCCGGTGCCCGAAGCAACTTCTTAACAAGACTTTAGAAATCCCCGCCTCGAAACCTAAGCCATTAAAGATACCTCACTATCCATAAGTTATCCTAGGGTAGCCCCGCTCAAAGATTAGAGCGCAACCGTTCCCTCGTGGAAAATACGATACCCCGAATACTTAGGGTGAAAGCTACAATGACAATTCCGTGCGCTGGCGGATTTATCGTGCGGCGTTAAGAAACGCCAACAAGCTTTGGGCGCCGTTGTCGGGAACGGTAGTCGTAATTCTCTCCTCGAGCCTAGAGCACCCGTGTGTTGTATCCAAAAAAAACAAAAATAGTTATTTATTTTTCTTTTTCAAAATGAAGCCTACTCCAATTCAAAAACCTTCGCTTCAATGGGGAGTTCACAAGAGCCACAATCTATGTCAAAACCAAATTTTTTATCTGGCTATGAACTCACCCTAATTAAAAAAAAAAAAACTTTTGGTTAGGGCACTCCATCTCTCGGTGACCATTTTGAAAATCTATGTTACCACCTACGAGATTTCGAGGAATTATGATCATGCCTCAAAGATTCCTAGCATGATCCAAGAAATTCACATGTGGAATTTGTTTTCGCTCTCCCTCATAGGGAAAGCAAAACAATAGTACACTATTGTCATAGGAAGTTTGAACGGGACCGAGAAGAACTCGAGACAATTTTTGTCTAGCATTCTTCCCCCATCAATGCCTACCAAGGACAATCCTCGATCTCAAGTAGGATGAGAAGGAGTCCATAGGTGCAGCCTAGGCCAGATTTATAATGTTTATACATGTTGGCCTAGACTTGTCATTACCCGTAGTGTGCCTTCGCATATGTTTTTTCGGTCTTGACATAGATGCTGCCCTATGCCTTGACATGACCATTGAGGGTCGTTTGCACGCAAACGCAAAACCTACAACGAACGTAGGAAAATCCCGGAAGACATCCTAGAGAAGTTTGCTTCTCCCGCTGTAGAACATCTTCCCCTCAAAGATTATTGGCATGTCAAGTATTGAGGATCCCTCATCGGCCGAGCCATTCCCCGCATCGCCATTGGAACCGACCGTTGAGACCTCTCCCGAACCACGAACACCGAAGGAAGGAATGCTTTGTCCTTCGGAGTTCGCGATTGAATTCAAGGATGATGGCAGAACCTCGTAAAACCGAGGTGCACTTAGACTTCCATATCTCACTCATCCTGACTTCAATCTTCTCATAGGCTACCTCTCTAAAAAAAAAAAAAATCGAAAGACCTATAGAGGGGAGCCATGATGAGAAGTTGGGAAAGAATGTTTTCCGCCTCTTACACCTAGACATCCCAAAGGCAAAGCATCTTCCCAAACCAAAACCCGTTCGAGGAGGCGAAGTTTATAACTCTATTCGTTACATCCAAATGTTTCCACATCTTAGGGAAACGAAACACTGTCGCCCTCACACGAACACAAGTCATGTCCCTCGTCGATAAAACATTGTTCTTGACACCTGGTCAAGATTCAATGTTCGACCTTCATGTCACATCTTTTGAGGATAAAGCCTCATGTGCCATGGACATGCACGAAGCAACAACTCTTAAGACCAAAGCGTAAATTTGTTTTTGAGCATAACAAGTTGTCACTTGAGACTTCCTACATGCTCACCCTTGGGTCTTCTCGAGTTTGTTTTGCTTCTAGCCGAAAGTGCTTCGACGAAAATTACAACCACCTTTTGGTTCTCTTTGTAAACCTTTTTAAGAGAATGGTTGCAAACCTCGTAGTAGCATGATGATGCTAACCTTGCAGCTTGAGCGTAATGCTAAATTCTTATTGGTGAAACCGGGAACTTCACCATCATCACCGCAGGATGTTTTTCCCACGGTCAAGCTTACGACCATAATGAAAGCACTCGCCAGTGAGATACCCGGACTATCATAAAAAAAAATGTAGAAAAGGTTAAAAAAAGTCTTTTTTCTCTTCTTATTAATAAAAAAGAAAGAACATGTTATCAAGTTAGTATGCACCTTCGGGTATTCTTGTCGCTAACCATTTCAGGTGGAGATCGATTGAGAAGAACAAAGAGGCATGCGGCGCTTGAGAACATGAGGGCTACATACAAAAAAAAAAAAAAAGCTACGATGTCCATGGGTGATGGAACATGCTCAAGAGGAGACGGACCTTGCACACTTGACTTTTTCACAAAAGTCTAAGTGTGGGGGAAGATGGTGACAATCCTAAGTTCCATCCATCAAGGGACCATAAAAAAAAAAAAAAGGGGGTGAATAAAATATGATGTCAGCCCCGCCTTTAAAAAAAAAAAAAAAAAAAAAAAAAAAAAAATAGAGATGGAGAGAAAAAAAGAAAAAGAGAAATAAAAAAAAAGGGGGAGAAGAAGAAGAGAGAAAGAGAAAAAAAAAAAAAAAAAAGGAGAAAAAAAAAGAAAAAAAAAAAAAGAGTGAAAAAAAAAAAAGAGTGTTGTTGAAAAAAAAAAAAAAATAATAATAATAATAATAAGAGAGAGGAGCAGGTTGGCCCCTGCATGGTCAAGATACATATCAAAGTGTCGCTCGACTCCACCCATCATTGCTTCCACAAGCAAGAAGGGTTTTTCTCTCATCCTTTGTCGCTACCATCAAGACCTATGGCCCATGCGCACGTGTGTGTGTGGCCTAGCCTTGAAATGCACTGGCGGGGCCATCACGCAAACCGCAGCAAGAACTCGATGCTTCATCCATAGATTTGTCGGTAAGTATATCCGTGTATGTAAGGGAAATAAATGTTCACCAACACTCTTCACTCATTTCTTGTCTCCATGAAAATAAAACTTTATGCTTTCCATGCCATGGCACATGCTTGAGTTTGGGTGCACCTACATGTGTACACGTGTAATGCATCCATAGGTCTTTTTAAATTGAGCATGGTGCTTAGGTTAAAAAAAGATCTCCTTTAATCAAAATTCGACATGGCGTTGGATCTTAGTTAATGAACTTAGAGCGTTGTTGTCATGATCAGTGGAAGTATCTTATGTTGGAGATGAACCAAGGCTTTGCTTACACTACTTGATTATGTTAGCCTTGCTTGAGTGTTGCTGAGGTGAACGAATAAAATAAAATAAAGTTCTCATAATAAAGGCTCCACGGTATTCTTGCCGATAGAGCCATGTTGTTGTTTTTGTTTTGTTTGTTTCAAAATAAAACAGGTACAAGAATAAGTGTGGGGAGATCTCTCAAGCATACAAGCACACCTACCCGAGATCTCCCCAAAGACAAATGCACGAACACCGAGCAATTCACGATGGAGAAGGACAAAACGAACAACTACCATTAACTCCTTCCTCTTCAAACGGTAGTTTGTGCTACTCCCTCTCTCACATCCTCCATAAAGTTTTGAGGTTTGAAATTGAACAAATTAAAAAGACAAAACTTCTAAAAAAAAAAAAAAAAACTCCATCTCTAGTCTACCAATTGAGAAATGGCATGCATACTCTTTATTCCTCGCCAAAAACCATACTTTGATGACCAACTACCTATTAGGGACCCCATGTTCATCTAAATGATTGAGCTTTGAGATATGGTAGAATGACTTGATGCTTGCTCTCTTACGCAATGAGACTTGGTTTTATCTTCGAAAATTTAAAATAAAGCATGCTCATGGTTTGACTTAGCCAAATCCTACCAAAGCCCGAATAACGACATGAATATCCACTATAGCTACTTCCCGCTGTATTGAGTTTTGTCGCTCCGTTGATCTCAAGGCGTTGAGAGAGGCTCATACCCCCAAGATCGAAAAACACGCACACCCACATATACACGCCGGTTCTCACAATGAGAATTGCGCACAACATGCATCTTTACCATCCACAAAATAAGTACTCCATTCATTATACCATGATCATCTCCTCGCTATCAAGAAAAATGCGAAAAGAAAGATACAGTTTGCTGAAAAAAAAAAAAGAAAAGAATAAGAGATGAAAAATGGACACGTGTCCGAGGGCGAGTAGAGCCCACATCTCCAAAAAAAAAAAAAAAAAAAAGAAAAAAAAAAGAGAAGAAATAAATAAAGAAAAGTAGCCTGTATCTCTCTAGAAGCATACAAAAAAAAAGGAGAAAGAGGATCATGAGTCAAGGAGTAACCACAAAGAAAAATATATCATCAATATTCTCCACACACTTTTGCACATTTCGATCTAAGGGTATGGCACTTCTTTCCAACGATCCGTAGCTTGACCCGACAAAACATACAGAGGTACGTATGCAACACTCCACTCCAAAGATCCACAAAACCCCCGCAAAAAGATAGGATGAGTGTGAGCGAGAGTGCTTTGGTAAGGAAACACAAAATGAGTGACTATGTGAGAATCAACTATGGAGCATTGCTATTTTATCTTCAAAAAAAAAAAAAAAAAAAAATCAACCAAGTCTTTTGCACATGAGTAGTAGCAAGGAGATACGATTTCATAACCGTTCCATTGTTCAATCGTCCAAGAAAACATGGTAGCCACTTTTGAATGCTCACAAAGCGTGTGAGGCCCGGAATAACTTGTATGCAGATCTACATCTTGGAGATTGAACCACTTTAGTCCTCGTGCCTTCACTCGAGGACGAGTAAAGGGCTAAGTGTGGGGGAGTTTGTTGACGGTAACCAACGACTAATTAAATACCGTCAACACAACACCAAAACAATCTAGAAATAGGATTTTCAACTAACATATTCCAAAGTTTTGGTGTTTATTTGACTTGCAGGTACAAACTCATGGATGATCACTTTGGGCCAAAAAGACAAAGAAAAAGAAATAAAATCAATAAATAGAAAAGGCCCAAAGGAGCAAATGGCAAGCCCAAACAAGAATCGCAGAAAACGCGTCAAAACGGGCGCAAAGCCCACCCTACAACTTTTCAGATCGAATGGCGACACTCACAAAGCCCGCCGGGCGAACCGCCCCGTGAAGCGCGCGCACCCCTTGCGGCACCGCACCTCGGCCGAGGCGGTTCGCGCCCGCCTTCGTGAGGCGGTTTGTTACCTTCCAAAACCGGTGAAACCGACGCGGCGCTAGTCGGTTTGCGCAAAGAAGGAAGGTGTCCAATGACGGTTTTGGCTCTTTCCATGTGGGGAGAAGAATTTTCCAAAGAGCCCCCTCTCCTCTACCTATAAAAGGAGGCCCTCTCCCCTCATTCAAAATAGATAAAAAATACACCAATTCCATACAACACAAGGAGGAGCCACAATGTAATAGAGAGGGGAGAGTTCTATTCTTCTTCTTCTTTTTTTTCTTCTTCTTCTTCTTCTTCCCCCCTCTAATTTCTAATGGAGAGTGAGAGAGGAAAGGCTAGAGAGATCTTGGTTCTCTCTACACTGAGTTCGCCGGATCGCCCCTCGGTGTTCCGCGGTTCCTAGGAGGACGGAGTCTTGGGACTTGTCGGCATTCGCTCGCTTGTACCTCCGCAAGCTACTTACACTTTGGTAAGAAAAGCTTGTGATTATCTTTTGGCTTATTGTTCTTCAAGTATATTTTCTTAGCTGTTATAGACTTGCAGTGATTGGTAGTCGTACCTTCGGTCGTAACTTGGAGAAGGAACTCTTTGACCGGGAACCTCGACGACCCAAGAGTTGTGGATGGTAGTGCAAACGTGGTGTTTGGGCTAGCGTTTCTCCTACCTTTTTGCGGTGCATCCCACGGTTGAGGGGGTAGGCGGCTTGGTCGTGACAAGCCTTGTCCGCCCCTTGAAATCCCCCACGCTCGGTCGCAAGGCCGTAGAGCTAATTGCCGACATCGCTTTTTGAGCGTGGCCGGTGCCCGAAGCAACTTCTTAACAGACTTTAGAAATCCCCGCTCGAAACCTAAGCCATTAAAGATACCTCACTATCCATAAGTTATCCTAGGGTAGCCCCGCCAAAGATTAGAGCGCAAACCGTTCCCCTCGTGGAAAATACGATATCCCGAATACTTCCGGTGAAAGCTACAATGACAATTCCGCGGCGCTTGCGGATTTATCGTGTGCGTTAAGAAACGCCAACGGGGCCGGCCAGTAAAAACCTTGGCGGAATGCCTTGCCTACCGCAGAGCTCGCGGAGCCGCGTGGATGCCCACACTCACCGGGCGTGGATCTCTCCGATGAGCTCGCGGCCCCTCCTCAAAGGTGACGCAGCGCTGAAGCACCCCCCCAGATGCTTCCCCCGTAGAGAGCGGCGCGATGATGACGAGGACTTGGCTCGACGGGCGATGCGCCTAGCCTCTTCCTTTTCCACGGGAGTTTGCCGCCCCGTAGCCATGCCGATGGGAGCCGCCAATCGGGTCTGGGGCTTCGCCCGAGGTGACGAGGACCTCAGATCCGACGAGGTTGATTTCTCGGTCGACCTCCATCGGGCGAAGCTCGAGCTCGAGAGGTCCTCGCCTTGGTGGGCGCAGGACTAACGGGTCCCCGACGGTCTCGCGGCGTGGGTTCGAACCTTCCCCTCGAGCCGGATGGAGGGCACGCATCGGGTCATGCGCAAAGACGCCGGTGGGACCTCGCGCCGATCGAGGCGAAGCTTGGCGAGGACGCCGGGCGTCACCGCTGTATTGACGACGGATGTGCTTGAACTCTAGCCCGTCAAAGCGCTTCTTCGAGTCGCGCACCTTTTGGCGAGTACGCGAACCATCCTTGGGCGGACGCAGCCGCCTCCTTTGTGGCTTGGTCAGCCACGAGCTTAGAATCCCCCTCTAATCTCGAGACATTTGATGCCAAGCTCGACGGCGACGCGCATACCGCTGACCAAAGCTTCGACTCAAAGAACATTGTTGAGGCGGTGAAGTGAAGGCGATCGAGTACTCTCGCGCACGCTGCGCCAGATACGAAGACCGCATCCGCCCGGCGCCATACTTCTTCACCGAGCCGTCGGCAGAGCGCCCAAGACTCGACGCCGCCGGGTCTCGGGCGGCACCGGGTCTCCGTCCACTCGGCTATGAAGTCGAAGAACCCGAGACTTGATGGCGTCCCTTGGAGCATATGAAATGTCTCGATCCCATGAGCTCAATTTCCCCACTTGCCGATGCGCCTCAAAGGGGCCTCGGGCTGCGGATGATCTCGCCGAAGCGGAAATTTGGAGACGACGGTGATCGGGTGGGCGCCGGCAGTGTCGTGAGCTTGCGCCGCGCGGATCGTGAGCGCCGTAGGTGAGCTTCGTGAGTCGGGGTATCGCGGGCTTCGCAGTCGGAGAGGACCTCGCCGACGGTAGACCGGTCGCTGCACACGGAGCGCGTGGCCTTCTTCCTCCCTTTCGACTACGAGGACCGGCTCACCACCGCGCGAAGTGGTCGCGATGTACAACAAAGATTGGTTCGCCTCGGCTTGGGCGGAGTGAGTATGGGCGGGTTCGCCAAGAGCTTTTTCAGAGAGTCGAGCTGATGGCCTCGTGGGTCCAGCGGCGCCCGACTTCTTCAAGAGCTTGTATAGCGGGAGACTTCGCTCGCCTAGCCGAGCAATGAACCGCTAAGGGCGGCCAAGCACCCCGTAGCCGCCTGTACGCCTTGACGTCCTTGATGGGGCCCATGTCGCGATGGCCTCGATTTTCTGGTTGGCCTCGATGCCGCGCCGACACGATGAAGCCCAGAGCTTCCTCGGGTACTCCAAACACGCATTTTTTGGGATTGAGCTTACCCCCGAACTCACGGCTTGTCAAGACTTCTTTGAGGTCGGGACGAAGTTCTCCCCGGCGCTTCGCTTTTGACTACGATGTCATCGACGATGCCTCCATGCGCTTCCGAGAAGCTCCCCTCAAGACTTTCTCGCATGCACCTCCGAAAAGTGGCGCCGGCGCTTTTTAGCCCGAAAGGCATAGTTACGTGCAGCGTAACGCGCCGAAGGGAGTGATGAAGGAGGTGGCGAGGTGATCGAGCTCGCTCATCGCGATTTGATGATAGCCGGAGTATGCGTCAAGAAAACAGAGTGTCTCGCACCCGAGGTGGAGTCAACGATTTGGTCGATGCGCGGCAAAGGAAACGGATCCTTCGGGCATGCCTTGTTGAGACTCGTATAATCAACACACATTCTCCATTTCTCATTCTTCTTCTTAACTAGTACAGGTTGGCTATCCACTGGATGATACACCTCCTTAACAAAGCCCGCCGCCAAGAGCTTATCTATTTCTCGGGCGACCGCCGCCGCCCGCCGTCGGTTGCCGGAGCCGCCGCTTCACCGGCCGAGAACCAGGCTTGATGTTTAAGGAGTGCTCGCCGACTTCCCCCTCGGTATGCGGCATGTCCGAGGGTCTCCACGCGAATATGTCGAGGTTCGCGCGAGGAAGTCGACGAGCTCGCTTTCCTATTTTGAGAGAGCTCGGCACCGACGCGACGGTGCGCCCATCCGCCGCCACCTTCACCGCCTTGGCGCCCCCGTCCGCTCGGCGATCCCGCCGCCCTCTCGAGCTCAACGGAGGAGTCGCCGCCTTTGCCGGACGCGCCGCGCCTTCAGCCCGGGCGGAGTCCTCCGCGCGCACTCCACGCTAGCATCCGGGATGAGCTCCAACTCGATGAGGGCGCCGGGCGCATCGCACGGCCTCCTTGTCACGCTTGAAGGCGCGTCGAAGGTGGAGTTGACGGTGATCACGCCCCTTCGGCCCGGGGATCTTGAGTTTGAGGTACGTGTAGTTGGGAACGGCCATGAACTTCGCGCAGCACGGCCGCCCCTAGCAAGGCATGGTAAGCGCCTTGTACGGAGCACTCGGAAGGTGAGCACTTCCCTGCGGAAGTTGCTCGGGTCGCCGGAAGGTAACGGGAGGTCGATCCGACCGAGCGGAAACGCCCGCTTCCCGGCATCACCCCATGGATGGGGTCCGTGGAGGGCCGGAGGCGAGCTCACGTGATGCCTAGAGCCTCCATGGTGTCGACGTAGAGGAGGTTGAGGTCGCTCGCCATCCACGCCACCTTGCCGAGGCGCTTGGTGCCGACTATGGGATCGACGACGAGAGGGAACCTTCCCGGATGCGGACGTGCATCGGATGGTCCTTCTTGTCGAAGGTGATTGGGGCCTCGGACCACTTGAGGTAGGAGGGCACTCGTGGGCTCGGTGAAGAGGACTTCTCGCCGCAGAGCCGGTGGCGCTTGACTCAGATGCTGGTGGGGCCGAAGACGACGCTGACGGCGCCGTCCTCGAAGAAGACGCCCTTGTCGCCCGCCAGCCGCCGAACCGCCATCGCGGATGCTCGCCGCCCGCGGCCCTCCTTCCTCGCGCCGCTACAAACTTCCCGCAGAGCCTACGCCTTCGAGCTTGTGCTTGACCGGCCCTCGTGGTTGGGGGCAGGGCAGGTCGAGCTTCTTCTCGAAGAAGTCCTTGGGAGCACCGGGTTTCGCGCCTTGGTGCCCGGCTTCTTTTTTTCTGGATCGCGACGGTCATCCGCCGCGCCGGCGCTTGTTCTTGTTCTTCTTTGGGTCGCGAAGCCGAGCCTTCGCCGGCCTCATCGGGCGGCCTTCTCCTTGCCCCTTGCCCGTGGTGCCGCGGAGGATCGCGGAGATAGCCTCCTCTCCCGGCGTGGTTCGTGGCGAGGTCGAGGAGGTCCTTCACCGCCTTCGGCTTATGCGGTGCCGAGCTCACGGATGAGCCGCCTCGCAGGGTCGCGGCCAAGGTGAAGGCGGTGATGATCTCGGCGTCGGTGGCGCCGGTGAGCTCGTTGCGTAGCTTGAGAAGCGCCGGATGTAATCACGTAGGCTCGCCTCCTCCACCGCTACAACCGCGGAGGTCCCACGCGGTTGCTCGGGCGCGAGTAGGTCCCCCGAAGTTACCAACGAAGACATCGCTGAGGTCGCGCTGCCGATCATACCGCGGGCAGGTGCTCGAGCCGAGCGAGCCGTGTTAGCGAGGTATGGGGGGAGGTTGCGAACGATGAAGAGCTCGCCGTCGGCCCCCCCGCCCGACACGCAAGGTGGTAATCTTTGAGCCGACGCCGGGTCCGCCTCCCCGCTGTACTTCGGACGGAGGTCGGGGCCGGAGCGCCGAGGAACTGGCCGCGGAACCCGGGCGCCGAACACCCGGGCCTCCTCCCGTCCGGGGTGGAGCCTCGCCGCCTCCGCCCCGAGCCGAGCATCGCAGGTGAGGGGGGCACGCCGCCGCCCCCCGACTCGGGTCGGATCGCGCGGCTACGGGTCCTCCCCCGACCGTCGTAGCGGCCGCCCCTCCCTCTTGTCAGGATCTGGCCGGCGTAGTCGCCTCGCTCGTCGTCGCGACGGCCGCGGGGCCGACGCCCGGCGCTCCTTCGCTCCGCGCTGCCGCCGCGGGGCCGAGGGTGTCCCGGCGCCCCGGCTCTCTCCCACTCCGCCGCGCGTGGACACGCGGACCTCCTCCCGGTTCGCCTTTGGTTAGAGGAGGCCTCATGCTCTTCCCGAGACGCCTATGCGACTCGAGCTCTCCACTGCCGCTCCGCGGCCTCTCGATGAGGGAGCGCAACCGCTGGTGGAGCCTTTCGAGCCTCCGGGCGCCGGAGCTCGTGGAGCTTCGTGGAGGAGCCCGCGGGCCGCCCGAGCCTGCGGTCGCCCGCCCGAAGACGGGCGGAGGTCATCGGCCCGCCGATGCGGCGCCGCATCTCCCGCCCTCGAGCCGCACCGCCGACGACCCCACCCTCCGCGAGGAGGGCGCCGCTCCTCGCGCGATCTCCTCCACGCTTGGCCTCCTCGAGCTCATCGAGACGCCGCACCCGCTTAGGGGGCGCCGTTGAGCGAGCCGCCGAGTCTCGACCCTCGTGCGCGCCGGTGTGCCTGGGAGGACTCGCCCTCGTTTGTGGTCGCGGTACAGCGCCGCCCCGGCATCGGCACATGTAGCACCGCGCGGGGGTCGGGTCGACCGCAAGGCCTGCCGCCCCGTGGTTTCGAGACCGGTCGCTCCAAGCTCGATGCCATACTTCCCGGCAAGAAGAGTTGTCCCCGCGGGTACATCTCGCCGTAGGCCGCGAGGAACTCGTCGGGGAAAGCGGCTCCCGCCCGGGCGCATCGCAGACGACATTGGCGGTGGAGAAGGTGACGCCGCGAAGAGCTCCCCGAGTCGGCTCGTGGTCGAGGATGCGCGGGAGCAGGTCCGGGCGATGGCGACGAAGAAGTGGTCGGCCGCCGCTCTCGACGGGGCTCACGGAGCGGAAGTCTAATCCCGCCGGAGGCACACAGCACGGCGTCGGGCGGCGCCACGGACGAGGCGGGGCGTCATCCCGCCCCGCACCATCCGAGGGAAGGTGGCTCGACGAGGGAGAGCCCTCGGAGCTGGGGCGCCGGGAAGTCCGTGGTCCCGGCGCATCGGGGCGCGCCGGACGCCGGACCGGTGGTGAAGTGAGCCATCGGGTGGTGAACGCCACACTAGCGCTGCCCCTACGGGCGGGCGCCAACTATCGCGGGTCGTATACCACGGGTCACAAGAACCGCCGGGCTAATGTGTGCAACGATGGCTAGCTCAAGACCAATGACACGGTGATTTATACTCTTGGTTCGGGCAATCGAGCACCCTAGTCCAAGTGTGTGGCACTATCGAGCTCAAAGTGCTCGTGACGGGGCGAATACAAGCCGGCGAGAGAGGGAGATGAGAGCCCCTGTGTCTCGATGTGATGAGTGAAATCAAACGGTGTGTGTGTGTGCTTTCTTCGGTGCAAGAGAGCCCGCCCTCTGGGGGGCGGCTGAACCCTCCCTTTTATAGCCGTAAGGGGGAGCTCACATGGGTCACCGAGCGGAGGGACCTAGAGATCGAAGGAATATAAGCTTGGGGATGAAGAGGAAGAGTTCCTCTCGCTATGTCGGGCACGCCGGTTGTTGTCCGGCGCGCGCCCCGCCGCCCCTACCCCTGTGCACGCCGCCGGCCGCCGTAGAGCGTAATAGGGCGCTCCATATCCCGATACGCGACACGCACGGCGACGAGCTCGGAGCTCGTCTGGCCGGTGTAGGGGGACAAAGTGAGCCGCCCGCCGCCGCTCTCCCCGCATCGCACCATCCGCAGGCACGCGCCGCCGTCCGCGGTCCGGTCCCGAGGCACCGCCGTGCCTTAAATACTTGTACTTGGGGTCGCAGGAAAACGGTGGCCGTGAGAGCTCGTCATGGAGATCGACGCCGTCCGCCGAGGTCGCTCTTGTCGTAGTGGTTGTCTTTGCGCTTGTCGCCGCCGGGCGTGGTCCGACAGCCCCCATGCCGCTGCCGCCGATGATCTTCTCGCAGCACGAAATCTCGATCGTAGGTTGCGGCGCCGGTCATGTAGCCGGGCGCCGACCCTAATCATCGCGGTCCCGGATCCTTGTGATCGCCATTGGGTTTGGGGCCCGGAGCTCGTCCCGAGACGGAAAGGAGCTCAAAATCATCCAGCGGAGCTCGTCGCATCCCCGAGTTCCCCCGGGAGCTCGCTCGGCCGAACTTTCCCTTGGGGGACGAGCTCGAGCTCGCTCCTCGGATCTTAGCGCCCCGTGAGTTCGTGCTCGAGGCGGAAAGTCCCCCGCCGGGTTTCGCTTTCATAGTGGGTGACGCCGTAGCTAGTGGGCACTCCCACCTTTTATCGCTTTGTTAGAGTTGGGTTAGGATGGTTGACTTAGCCCGAATATCCGTGTCCCACAAGCGAGTACTACAACTCTGTTTTGTTGTGGTAAAATTGTGCTAGCTAAGTGCACTCTCTTTTGTCCTTATTTTTTCATAGAAAAAAAATATTTATTATCTCTTGTTCGTTGTGACAAAATTGTTCAAATATGTATCTTGTCCCGTGCTAGGACACCACCCTCTTTTGTCCTTGTTTTTCTATAGAAAAAAATTGTTAATTGTCTCTTGTCTGTTATGGTAAAATTGTGCTAGCTAAGTGCTGATGACAGATCTCACCCTTGGATGATGATCCGAGGTCTACCACGTTGCAAGAAATGTTGGTTATTTTTCTTGTGAAACAGATATAGCAACCCCGAAGGAAAATCAAATAAGCTATGGCTAACGGCTTCAACTGCTGAAGGAGAGGCCGAGAGGGCCAACTTCGTGAGTCTAGGTGTTGACGTTTCTCCCACAAATTGACAACATCCTTGCAGCTTGTCTCCAAATTTAGACGCTGCACTCCTCAGTCGCCGGCGTATTGGATACTATCACGGCACGCCATCACCTCTGTGGACAAAGCATCAAGGCAATGATCATACCATCTTGCTTGCGCCCGCAGACTTGACCATCTTGATCCCCGAGGACCATTCCAGCTTGCCCCGGTCCTTCCATCTCGACAAAGGAGGCATCAACATTACATTTTGTCCAGCCCGATGGTGATGGATGCCAATGTTGCGACACCGTCGCGCACCCATGGTGTTTGATCGATGCGTGAGTTGCCACAAATCAAAGGTCGATCGATTGTCCACTAAACTGCCTTTTTTCAATGGTGGCGGTGCCGTGGTCGACGCCGCCAGCGCCCGCGCCGCCTTCCTTTCCGGCGCTCAAGAACGGGCGAGGGCGTGATGGTCGGGGCCATAGGGGCAGCAGCCCCCGTCCGTCGAAACTTGTTCCCACCGAGATGTTGAAGACAAGGTGCAGTCGCCGCCCTCACTCTCTCGACCGACGCCGCGCCTTCTTCCCTTCCACAGCGCATCGGTTACCACGGGGTGGAGGACGCCATCGGCGACGCCGATGAGGAAGACGTTGGGGACGAGGCGGACTCCCCCCTCAAATAAGTTTCGCCGGGCCCTCACCACGGCAAAGCGCACGACGACCCGCACCCGCTGGCGCCCGACCGCCGACTCCGCCGAGGGCGCCCAGCTTGGGGGCGGTTGCCGACATGAGCGCCGCCGCCGCCGAGGCTACCGGACCAGCGAGGCGCCACCGCGCCGCCGCCGCCGCTGTCGCCGCCGGAGGGTGAGGGCGCCGGCGCCGCCGGGCAAGCACGCCGCAGCCAGCCGGCGCTTCTGACGCAAGCCGGCAGATCCCACTACCGCAGTCTAGGCGATCCCCATCCACCAATGGCCGGGGCCTCGCGCGGGGCAACCCGCCTCGACATCGATGGTATCGACAAACGTGTACTCCCCCAAAGACTCGAGCAAATGGGCGCAGCGCCACGGTCGCAGCGCCGCCATGGTGCGCACCGAGGGACACGACACGCGCTTCCACGAAGACCCTCGCCGGCCTTCAATGGCCGCCGCTCGCTGCCTTGGCGCCGACCACCGCGTCGCACATTGCCGTGACCGCTCGCTGCCTCGTGTGCATGGGCTCTTCGGGCACATCTCCCACCCACCGCCGCCAAGGTCGGCGAGAACCCATCTCCGCCAAGCTCCGCTCCCGCCGCTCCCACCCCTCGAGTCGGGCCTTCGGCGAGAGGGTGGCGACCGACCACGCCGCCGACCCTCCCGCCTACCGTGACGGGTGTGGCCGAGGGGGACGCCGGCAGAGCCCGACGACGACACCGGGCGACGCAGTCTACACCGGCGGTAGACACGCCGTCACCCACCTCCACCGACGACGCCGCCATAGCACACCTCCCCGTTGCGCCGTAACCTCTCATGTCCATGCTTCGCGCGGAGATTGATGTTCGATATGGGTTGACCCTATGTTGAGGAGCTTGCCGCTCCGCTTGTAGCCGTGTGCCCACCCCCTACACCAAGCGCTCCATGGAGGTTGATGTGTCGCCACGGTTGTTCCTTCCACCGCAGCCCACACAACCGTAGTGGAGGAGGAGGAGGAGGGAAGCAAAGGAGGAGGAGGAGGAAGAGCCCACCACGCTTCCAATCCTCTTGAGACCGCCGTCACCCCCATTCTACCAAAGAGGAAATGCAGAGGAGAGTGCCCACCGCGCCCACCCGCCGAGTGCACAGCAAAGAAAAGCCGACCATCCACATTTCCGGGCCGCTGAACGTGCCCAAAGACAAGCTTAGGCGTGAGCTTGCCTTCCTCGATGGAAAGCCGCCGCACCGGCCCCGATGAGGCGATCACTTCCTCGCATTGATATGTACGATTCTTGGCCTCCCGCAGCAAGCGCGCCATGGCCATCTAGAAGGCAAGACGTATGGATGACCATGAGCTTTACAGTTACTTGTAGCCGTTGTACCGAGCTGGGAATTTAGGCCCTAGGTAGGCCGCGTGTTGTCATTAGTGTGTGAGTAATCAACTTTGTACCTAAACCCTCGAGTCAGCCTTAGGCCGGGTTGGGGGGCGGCGCTTCTCGCGGCTGCCTTTGTTGTATGCTACTCCCTTCTTAAATTAATCAAAGCCGGCTTGCCGGATCTTTTAAAAAAAAAACTCAAATGATTTTTTTTTTTGTTTTTTGAGAAAATCTCAAATGACTCAAAATAATGGGCGATTAATGGTGACATTCGCTTGAGTTGCACCTCCTCGGTGAACCGTGCGAAACCTCTGCTATTCTTTGATTGATCAAGGTTAATTTGCCATATCTGACTTCACTAACCGTAAGTCCATCTTATCTTACTATTACTAATTGGAGGCTCCAATGGAGGCACCACGTTAACTCTCGCCAAACGCGCTAAAAAAAAAGAAAAAAAAAAAGATAAATCCTCTAAATTCTCACAATAATTAGAAACATCTGGCCTTTAATTTTGTAGACTCTAATGATCATCTTTAATAATAGCCATTGGATCTATTGTGATTTCTAAAAAAAATTACCCATTTGTGCCATTATATATTTATATAATTGAGGCTCCAATGGAGGCACCACGTTAACTATCACTAAACGCGCTAGAAAAAAAGATAAATCCTCTAAATTCTCATAATAATTAGAAACATCTGGCCTTTAATTTTGTAGACTCTAATGATCATCTTTAATAATAGCCATTGGATCTATTGTGATTTCTAAAAAAATTACCCATTTGTGCCATTATAAAAAGAAGTTAAAGTAACCCTCTCATTTTTACATATTATTTACCCACCACTGCCATTACAATTTAGTTATAACAAATTCAGATCACAGTGAAAAAATATCCTACGGAACAAACCTATTGTTGCGTGTTTCCCAAAAAAAAATAAAATAAATAACTATTGTTGCGGGTCCTCTTATCCTATATCTCTTGCATGCGTGAAAAAAAAAAATATTGGACACCATCGCTATTATTAGAATATAATTAAAATAACTGCTTGCGTTTTTTTACATGTGCTCTAATCTAATCTTACGCATGGCACAACATCCTCTCACGACCCTCTCCCCGGCGTTCCAATCCACCGTGGCCTACCTGTAGCCTCGATCCCCGACTACGGATGTCTTCCTTCGTCGCCGTGCGCAGCGTTCCTTGCAGCCCAGGCCCTAGGCCCCAACCCTGACGCCGCACAACCACGCCGATGTTGCGGCCGACCAGCCGGGCGCGAAACGCCGCGGCCGACCAGGTCGGCTCAAGACGGCGCGCCCAAGGCCCGCCCGGCCCAAGCGCGCGGCAAGGTGGAGTCGCCGCCTTCCACCTTGCGACGATGGCGGAGCAGCGCACGCACGGATGCCGGAGCCGACGACGGCGGGCGACGATTTAGGGTTGCAGCTCCTTCGCCGTAGCTTTAGGTTGGGGTCGTCGCCGTCGTCGATATCGACCCGCCGTCGCCGCCGACCTCCCCTCCCCTCCATGCCTCCCCGCCATAGCGCCGGGCGGCCGCCCCGCCGCTGGCCGCCGACACGGGCGCGGCAGTGGCTCGGCCGGCGGTGAGCTGGCGATGGGCGGGGGGCCGCCGAAGCCCGCCGGCCGGCCTCATCCGGGCCGGGCAGGTAGGCGGCGGGGGCGTTGGTGGCGGCGGCAGCGGGGCGAGAAGGGGGGAGGATGAATGGCGCGCCCCCGCTCGCCGGAGCCCGCCAACCCTAGGGGCGCCGCCGCGGGGGCGGAAGCGGCGGGGAGAGCGAGGTTGAAGATGACGCCGCGCCGCGGAGGTTGAAGACGACGACGCCACGCCGCGAGGTTGAAGACGACGGTCGCGGTCGCATGGCTGCCGGGCCCGCCCACCGCAATATGGGCGGCACTTAACACGCCCGCACAACCAAGATGAAGGTATCGCCCAAGGAGCTCGCCAATGGGGTGGCGGTTTGCTTCGATTTGGCATGGAGTTCTCAATCCGTCGCTATTTGTTAGAAGATTTGGGCTTTTGGCCCAAATATTCCTAATATAAATCCCAAAGGCCCATTCACACATGCATGACATGGTGGGGGCTTTAGTCCCACATTGCTCAACTAGGAGGAGTGATGCCAACTTAAATAGGAGAGTGGTCTTCACCTTGTTGAAGCAATTGATGAGAGAAAAGGAAGAACACACGCCTTTCGGCGTGGCAGGCGTGGCTTCCTTTTTGCTACTCGAAATTTTTGCATGCATGGAGAAAATTACGCCGGTCCTATTTGGAAGGTCCATTTAGGAAAGCAATTATTCTCAGATTATGGCAATTACCCTAACGGGGTGCTCTATTGCCTTAATGTTGTGATTGACGCGCCAATTACTTGTCAGATTACTGCGCTATGGTATAAATAGAGGGGCGAGACGTCATCCCTAACCACGAGTGAAATCATTCTCTTCCAAAGGTTATCGCCCCGAGCCGCCGCCGTCTCCCCATCATCCCGCCGCCGACGACGTGCCATCGTCGCCGGGAGAGCAGTTCGGCCCACGCCTCCTCGTGTCCTCGCACGGGGTAGGGGACGATAAGGTTTTTGGGAAGCGCCGCCGCGAATCGCCGCCGGACGCCTTCTTCCTCTTCGCCGGTCTCCATCGCCGGCCCGTTGTCTACTTTGCGCCGTTAGCGCCGACAACCCCTAACGTAAGAATGTCGATCCTCTCCCTTCTGTTCGTTTCCTCTTGTTCTTGTTGTTGCTAGCACTAGATTATCAGCGTTTGTCTAGTTTCAGTAGTGCTAGTGATGAATCATATTTTTTTCTCGATACATGTTGTAGATCTTTTTCTTATTGTCGGAATTAATTATTGCGCTACTGAATTGCTGTTATTTCCAACAGCCGCTGCCTCATCCGAGAATCACACATGGAGTTCTCATCCTAGAATCACACATGGAGTTCTCTATCCACGATAAAGAAGTCAAAACATTGCATTGCTCTTCCTTCCATCGACAGTATTAAGCACATGCAGGCTTCTATGGAATAGATGCATTAATCTAATTGTTACTAGATCGCCTTTTGTTGATCTCAAAGAGATGGGCTACGTACATATGTACAACTACCAAAACATTATGGACAAGCTGATTCCGCCTGTCCTTTGTCATCGTCAGTATGGACATGTGTGGAACTCCGAGCATGCATGGATCGGCAATGATGAGAGTACCGATCTGGATGTACAATCTGGCTCACTTGGCCCATCCTGTATGCGCGCTGTCAACAAGACCATAATCATCGGTGTTGATGGGTATGTGATGCCGACATGCTGTGTCAGAACTTCATACAGGTCAGAGCTCAATTCTTCTGGTACTATTTAGTTTCTCTATATATAGCTAGGTAATTTATATATAGCAGAAGTATACGGTTCACAAATTAGAATCAAACCAAATTTCATTATAATATTTTCGATCAAACTAGAGATACAAAATGAAGTTTATTATATATTTGTTTTTATATATAGGTAAGACTACAGATTACGACATCGTTGTTAATAATTAGTGGCATTCTATCCCCTGAATTAAAAAGACATGGTAATCTAAAGGAACCTAATTAAAAGACATGGTAATCTAAAGGAACCTAAAATGTTAGTCGAGTGGTGTGGTAGATTATTAATGTTGTCAAATATATAATAATACACATGAGTCAATTTTTTGTAAGTTATTACGTAGACATTTGGTCAACTATAATACTATGTTTTAAATATCACCACTACCATTGTTCAAATATGAGAACACTAATATTCAGCTAAAATATGCTATTATGAAAAATAATATAAAGGAACCCATAATTTTATTTCTAAATTACCCCCTGCATTATATCATTAACTATAATATAAAGTATACTGAAATATAAATTATCTACGATGATTATTATAAAGATGTTTCCAAAAAATACTCATAATGGCCTAAGCTATTCACTCATGTTAATATTAGCGTATTTAAAACTAACTCAGATTGTACAATTGTACAATATATAGTTAAGGTTTTGAGAAAAACATATGTTGCACACAAGTGAAGCCAAATCATGAATGGGGCTAAAAAGTATACAAAGTAGCTGGTAACTCAACTATAACAAGCCAATAGTGATAAGAAAATATTATGATGAGTATTCTATAAAAATATTTGCAGGAGAGATGAACTATCTCTTTCATTATGAATTATGACTCAAAATAATACCTAAATTTATAACTAAATTAACTATCCACTTCTGATATACAATGACAACAACAATTATTTGGTTCAAGTTCGATGAATCGGCCAATTTTCTTAATACATAGTTTGGAACCGCCTTTAATAAAATAAATTAAATTTAGTAATGTTGATAATTTAATTTTTATAACTCTATGATATAAAAAATAATACTACACACATATAATTTTGTGATATAACAAAATGAACAAATTAGGTGCTAGGGTGCAATCCGAGTTTGAACTTAATTAACATGAGGAAAACAATATTATTAAGACTTAATCTCTTTTAACAAAAAAAACATATTTGGAATAACAAATAAAAAAACTAGAGTTTCCACTTAGCATATGTGGAAAATATACTTCTTGGTTGAAAGCCGAAAGCCAAATTATAATTCGATGGATTAGGATGCAATAAGAAAAACTATACACTAAGGTCCCTGAAAAGTTTATGCAATAAGAGTTTAAGTTTTTAACTAAATATTTTACATGTTTGTATTGATAGTATAACCATAATTGCACATATAATTCCTTGACAGGAAAATCCAATCATCTTAAGAATCATAGGAAACTACCGATGAGTAAAGTTTTTCTGCCTTTTAACATTACTCTAAAGTAATGCGATCGTTATAGGGCTTATTAAGATTCAAAATTATTTTTAGGTTAGCATACGAAATCTAATTTCAAACTCTATCACTTATGCTAGGTGACATGGTGCAAAAGCTTCAAGTGATTGCATATGCTATTGTAGTACTTAGGAATGTACTATATAGCCAAAATCCTTATTTAAAACAATTCTAATTGATATGTAGTTAGTAGAAGATACAAAAGCATAAGAGTTTTCCGAGACGAAAAAATCTTTCTTTAGAAATAATAAAATAAAAGTTCAAAATCAAAATTCGGATTTATGACTTAATATTGTGATGCAACAAGAGCCACCATAGTTAATGGCAAGGTTCCTAACTAATTGTATATTAAAATATAGAAGGTGGCATGCAAAATAAAAATATGAATATGCATGAAAATATATAAGTCAGTCCCTTACAAAGAAAGTAATTAATAAGTTTGTGAACATAATATATAGACTACAAACAATATATTATGTCTATTTTGTAGAAAATGAACAACAAAAAACAGACAATTTAATATAAGTAATTTTTATTACTCAAATATATTAATAGTACATCTTTTAAACTTTAGCCGTGCGGGAGCACGGTTGATGGACCAAGAACTTACTAGTAGCAGCAGCAGCATTTCCTTTTTGGTTTACAGAACTAGAACTGCTTTTCTGCGAATTATTTATGCAAACAAGTCGGTTGTGTTTGGGCAGTCAACCTTGATGCTGACAATAGCGTACGGTTGATAGTGACACCGGTTCCGGTTCCGGTTCCGATTCCAGCTCCAGTTCTAGTTCCGGTGCTTTTCTAAACATTGAACAAGACACGAACTTGGACGCCCGTACACAATACTCAATTTTTTCCGCCAACCATTCCCCGTCCGGACTACTCATCATCAATCAAAGGATAAACGCACAATAACCTTCATCAGAATCTTCTTTTAAAACGAACCGTGGAACCAGAACCAGAACTGAAACTGGAACCGGAGCATGTCCACTTGCCTTCATCACAATGACAACGTTGTTGCTCTGTTCCGGCTAATGACGATTCAGATGGAAACATAACACACGAGCGACGTATACAACAGAGTGCAGCATTTGCGGTTTTGATTTGCGGTTTTGCCTAGTCTAGAGACATGCAAACACAAGAAGATCCACCACTTTAATTACAACCAGAATCTTGTTACCATGAATAATAATCACAGCAGGTCACCCAAATTAATCTTTGCTCAAACCAAAAAAAAAATCAAATCAATCTCTTACGTAAGAACATATATATATGACACTCCAAATGGGCAAATACACCTGCAAACCTCATGCAGGTTTCATACAAACACAAGTGATTCACTCAGGTACGTATGCCAAGAAAAAATGAAAAAAATGATCAATCCCAACGTACATACAAGGTATCCAAGACTGCTACTTTTTGAGAATGACGAAGCCGATGAGTATGCCGAACACAGGGATGAACGTGAGCGTCGAAGCGCAGAGCATCGCCATGCCAATGCCATGCCGGCCGTCGAGGCGGCGCGCCACCCGGAATGAAGCAGAGGCCGTCGCAGAGCCCATCATCACACCAGCCACAAGGACGCCGTAATACACGACGACGACCGCCTTGCCGTGGTGGGAGAAGATGCCTTCCGGAGTAGTCCTGTAGAAGAAGAGCGCGAACGCCGCCACCGCCTGGAAGACGCCGACGGTGAGCATCGCCGACGGCACCATCGCCCTGCTCTGGAACGCGGCGGAGACAGAGTCCACGACCCTCCTGAGCGCAGCTTCGTGGTCCATGGATCTAAGCAGTAGTGTGTACTAGCTTCAGCTTGAGCTTGGGCTTGGGAAATGGCAAGAGGTTGAAGATTGAGTGAGCGAGGCCAGGCCCTGCTGCATTCGCCGAGTTGCCGTGGGTTATTATAAATAGATGCTGAGGATACTTTGACGACGCGTGACAGAGGAACTGGAACCGGAACAGGGAGGAACTGGAACTGGAACTGGAACCGGAACCGGTGTCGCTGTCCGGAGCTCAACGTACAGTACTAGTAGTATGGTATTCACATAGAAAATTCCAAAGAAAGCAAAAGAACGTCGTCAGATACAAAAATGGCTAGCTTGGTGGAATGCGAGAAGAATGGAACTCAGGTGCGCTGATTGTGATAGGTCAATTATTTTTCAACAGCTACTCTGATCGTCTTCTCGAATCTTTAAAGCCCAACCGTGGAACCGGACAGAAGGGGAACCGGAACTGGAACTGGAACCGCTGCCACTGTGCTGTGTCTTTAGGCACAGACCAAGACCAAGCAGCAAAGGTTGACGTCAGGTGCTGATAATATTAAAACGATCGCTTAGTGTAGACTGTAGAGAGAGATAGAAGGAGAACATGTTTATTTCTCCGCCGTCGTGCGATAGAACACTCAGGTGCGCTCATAGTGATAGGTCCTTTACAACAACGACCAGCATGGACATGGAGATGGAGTCCGTGGTACAGCAAAGGTGGAAGCCGACGTGGATTCGGAACCGGAACCAGTGTGCTGATGACTGATGATCTCCACGGCGATGGATTCATTCGTGTGACCGACCCAACCCCGGTTGTGGTCCAGAAGGAAAGGGCCGGCTGACCGTGTGCACTACCCAATGCCCAGCCGCCATGGCTCGGCCTGCTTCTCATTGCGCTCTTGAGCTCTGACGGAGGAACTCAAATGAACGCGTGACGGTCTGACGGAGGAACTGCAAGCGGGAGGAACTGGATACTGAACTGAGCTGGAACCGGAACCGGGTGTCACTGTCTTGAGCTCTGTGCCGTACGCTAAGGAGTGCAGCCAACGTAGAATTTTTTTAAATATATAGAGAAAAAAAGACAATCTTGATGCTTGCCTACGTGGCTACGTAGCTGATTTTGACAAACCTGGTGAAATATTTTGTGGTTCGGCTATCAGAAGACTTTTCGCTTTGTATTTGATAATTATTGGCCCCTATCGTGGACTAACTAGGTTTAAAAGATTCGTCTCACACTTTTTCGCCAAACTATACAATTTGTTTTTTTATTTACCTACATTTAATGCCCCATACATACGTTAAGAGATTTCGACGCTGACAGATCAGAAGACTTTTCATGTTTGCTTTTCACAACTGAACATGCCCCAAAGTGCACACACGTGGAACCGGATCCGAGCAACAGCCGGAACCGGAATCGGTGTCATACGCCCAGTGACGGAACGGAACCAGCACAGCAAAGTGATACTATAGGGGTAGGGGTAGGGGTAGGGGTGGGGCAGAAAATTGTGCCCTGCAGAGCGCTTTCTCCAGCATATGCCCGCGTCACCGACCTTGATGAATTCAGACAGGCCTCAACCTTTAGCTGCAACGGATTTGCCTTTCTCCCTAGCACAGTGGCAACAAAATACACAAGCAATACCCTTCATCAGAATCTTCTTTGAAACGAACCGTGGAACTGGAATCATCGGAACCAGATCAAGAACTGGAGCTCAGGTCCATCAGAGCCTGAGATCCGATTGCCTTCGTCACCATAATAACGTTGTTGCTCTGTGCCGGCTAATGACGATTTCATACGTAAACATCGCTTCCAACAGTCAAGGCCAGACAGCACAAACCTGATCGACCATGTTTGATCGACCTCAAGTTCAGTTGCCGGGACCAGGACCGGAACAAACCGGAACCGGAACCGGAACCCGAACGGGGACCAGAGCACGTCCAGCTTCATTACAATAGCCTTGTTGCTCTGTTCTTGCTAATAACGATTCAGTAGCAAACATCATGTTAAACACGAGCGACGATACACCAAAAGATTTCTCTAAAATCTTGTTTCCTTGAACATTTTCGAATAATAATCATCATAGATTCACAGGACAGTAAAGCTGAAATCAACCTTTCCTCGTGGAGATCTGAAACATGCTAGCGACTTGCCAATCCCAACACTGGCAACACATACATACAAAGGGGTCGGTCGTCGAGACTACTTTCTGAGCATGACGAAGCCGACGAGTATCCCAAACACGGGGATCAACGTGAGCGTCGAAGCGCAGAGCAACGCCATGCCAATGCCATGCCGGCCGTCCTGCCCGTCCAGACGGCGTACGACCCAGAATGAAGCAGAGGCGGTCGCGGTGCCGACGACCATCGATCTCTCTCGTGTCCTCACTATTCGTCGCTGGTACTGGTAGCTAGCAGCAGCAGCAGTGTGGCGCAACAATGGCGATTGGCTTGAGCTTGGGAAATGGCAAGAGGTTGACGACTGAATGAGGCCCTGCTGCATTCGCCGAAACGCCGAATCGCCTTGGGATATAAATAGACGCGTGCGTGACCGAGAGAGACCGAGGGACTGGAACCGGAACCGGAACTGGTAGTATGTCAGATAGATAGAAAATTCCAAAGGAGGAGAAAGAACGTCATCATCAGATAGGAGTAGAAAAATGGCTAGCTTGGAGGAAAGCGAGAGGCACAAGATCAGGGCTTTGCCTACGCAGCAGCTACTCCTACTTGGAAACTAGTTGTACCGCCAAAGTGCACGCGTGTTCGAATCTTCAAAGCCAACAGTGGAACCGGACATAACAGGAACCAGAACCGGAACTGGAACCACTGTCGCTGTGTTGTGTTTGTTGCCTTATCTTCTCCTCCCTACGATTTACGCACCAAAAGCGGGCAAACCATTGGGCCACGTCACCCGCTTTTCCCGGACGTCAGATCGATCGGCTGGACGGCCGAGATCATGCGAGTCCCGGCTATTTTGCAAAAAGCCCTCAAACTAAGGCGAAATACAGGCCGCAGTCCAGGCCACCTCTCATCCCTCGCCCTTGCCTCTTCGTTGCCCGCTCCCTCTCTCTGACACGAGGAAGGCGCCGGCGGCGGCGCACGCCCTCCTCCTCCTCCTCCTCCTCCTCTTGAGCTCTCCCCTCGCCTGCCTCGCAGCACTCTGGCGGTGTTGGTGGACGGAACCACGGCGGCGCAGCGGCACCAGCGTGTTGGCCTCAGCTAGGGCGGGCCCCACATGGAGGTGGTGCGAAGCGAGCGTGCGGCGGCCCCGGCGTCGCGTCCTCAGCACGGTGAGGGAGGTTCCCGGAGCGCAGGCCTAGCATGGGGCCCTACCATCGACGGCCGCCGGCGCGGCAAGCCGGCAACCCCAGCACAGATAACCTCCCGACGCGGCGTCGGCCAAGCCCTCCCCTCTTTCTCGCTCGAAGCGAGGCAGCCATACCTGTTCCCGCGAAGGCGCACACGTCCTCTCCTTGCTAGCTGCTCCTGCCTCCTCGCAGTTGGGACGGAGGCACGCGTGGCCGCGCACGCCCAACGGAGACGAGCGTGCACGTGCCAAGCCTTCCCCGACGAACCGTTCCGAGGCGGCCACCGGTGTCCAGCGGCTGCTACGTGCGTCCGTCATACACCGTCAATCCACTGCTCTCAGACCTCTTCACCAACGCACCTCTACTGGTGTCCGCAAGGTAACGTCCCTGCCTGCTTGATGTTGTTCCCTCTGCCCTTCATGCTTTGTGTCCTCTAGGTGCTCGATGCAATGTCCACAACGAGTAAGCTCGGTAACATTCCATGGTTGGGCACTAAAACCATTCAGATTCCTCTCTAATTGCATATGGGCTTTGCTTCAAACTAATTGCAGCTCCTATCAGTTGGGGGTAGGACGGTCCACCCGCTATACATCCCAATCCAGTGAGCGAGGCAATTCAGGCGGAGGTCGGCCGGCCCCGGGAGGCAGCAGCGAGGGCGCCAGCTGCGAGGAGGACGAGACCACGGCAGCCATCGCCGCCCACGACCGCGCTCACGCGTCGCGCGTCGCAACAACCACAGCGAGGCTTGCCGCGGCGCTGCCCGGCCATAGACAGCACCACACCTTACTGCACACGCTCCTCTCCTGGCGCCCGCTCTCTGAGCGCGACTTCCCCGCCGTCTTCGCTGCCATCTCCGGCAAGCACCTGGTACGTTGTCCGCCTGCCTTTATCTTGCTAACACCACTCGCAGCCCAACTGCTCGACGAAATGCTCCTCTAGCCTGTACAGTTAGCCTATGTAGTTTTGACATTCCATGGTCTTTCTCATGTCCACTAAAATACCTCTGTAGTAGATGCAAAAGATGCAAGTGACAGGAACACGGTAGAAAGATGTCAATAATTTAGAGACGTGAATTTCCTAGAGACCTCTATGATCTAGCAAGAATTAGGCCACTGCATAATTAAACATCTATATTTTCACCTTCTAACTCTGTAATTCGGCATGTTTGCAAAATTTTATGGCAATAAAGCATACGTGATATTCTACTAGCCAAAGATATTAATGATGTGTAGTACCTTGAGTCAACATTTTAATGATGTATAGTACCTTGTTTCCAACAAAAGACAAAAATAGAGGTAGCCAAAGATTCTGCTGCACAAAGTAAACTCTGAAGCTGGGTATCAGACTCAAAGCAATAGTTACACATGTTTCACTCCCCTTGCTATTTACTGAAGTATGAGACTACAGTCGACTCAACCTATTCATATGGCTGTTGTGGTCTCAGTACTGTAAATACAGTGCTTGCTGCTCGAAAAGATTAACTACCTTTCAACCTTAATTTAGAAAAAAAAAAAAACAATCGTTTTTGAAAAGTATACAGCTTTAGGCAGTTGTATTCCAAGTAATAGATTTGTGACTTTATATTCAGTTTTGGTTAATGACATACTCTTGTTTTAGACATGTTACCTTCTGCACTGCATTAATGGCAGTAACAGAGATACGGTTTCTATGCTTACAAATTTTAAGTCCTTCCATACTCTCAGCAATTTAACTCAAACAACATTTATACTCCAGTTCAGGTATACACTTCATTTGGCGGCATGCAGTTCGTCTGAATAACCACTCATATACTTCTTCCATACATTTGTTTAGCGCTTTATCGTCCATATGCATAGTGCAGTTACTTAGTCAAGTTTCAAAACTTCTTAGAGACTCAGACCATTCCTTTAATAATTGTAGCATGTTCCATTTCTTAGATCATTTAGCTGCATTTAATTTGGCTGCCTAGCACGGAAGTAATGCGTTTGGAGTTAATGGAATTTTCGCCTCATAGTACCCATTTTCTGTTCATTTGGAGTTAATGGAATTTTCACCTCATAGTACCCAATTTTCCCATGCTTAATTTAATTCCAGGAGCAAAGGAACGGACGACACAGGATGGTCACGTGGTTCTGCATTAGAAGTGAGTGAAGTAAGACCAAATGCTCCGTTTGTTAAAATCTTTAATATCAGCCCCTCGTCTTTTCTTGCAATTCCAGTTTGATTCTTCCAATATTCCATTATTACTAGGGTCCTGACTCCTAAATGGAAAAACAATTATCAGCCCCTCGTCTTTTCTTGCAATTCCAGTTTGATTCTTCCAATATTCCATTATTACTAGGGTCCTGACTCCTAAATGGAAAAACAATTAATTTTAGTTTTGAAGTGATCGTCATTTTAGGATTTATGCAGTTAGAACTTGCTCTTTTAGTAAAAGAATGATTAGCAATACATATCCACACACTACATATAAGGGATAAAGGACAAAAATTAAAACATGGCGTGTAATGATTTATTCAGACTCTCTCTATTATTATCAAACAAAAAACATGTAGTGACTTTATAGCCCCACTGGATAGAGAGCTAGCTCAGTAGTGATCGGCAGCTGCCTTGTTTGTTTATCAATGGTGCAAATGTATTCGTTTCAATGATAGAGATTAGAGAGTGTGTTCATGTGTGCTATTTCTGGGGTTATTTAGCTTATTAAACCTTTTTTTCTCCCTAAAATAATGGTGTGCAATTCTGCATTTTCTAGAAACTAAAGGCAAAGGGTGTTCTAATCTGCTATGGTTAGCAAAAAGATTTATCTACCAAGGCAGCTGTAAATGGGCTTCTTTTTCTATCTCACAACGTAATCACTCCTAGAGCTTTTGTTCCCAGGGATATTGCACCACTGACCAGGTTGCGAATGAGGGCGAGGAGACGAATCTTCATTTGACTGTATTTTGCCCATTTTGTATACGAGTAGCCCAGTTACTAAAACTTGGTAGCTAGACAATAGTATATTGCCATATTTATATGATGGCCTGAGCCTTCAAATTTTGATTGCTTACTGAGAGAAGAAAAGCTAAATTTGTTAATTCATTTTCACAAACCGTGCCGCAATTGTTAGGATTTGGTTATAAGCGTCGTTAAGTCCAGACTCACAAAACATTTTTATGCCTATGCAGATATTTATACAGATTCCTCATTGGACACCTCAAACGGCAATGAACATAACTCGAAGTCTGATTGTAGCTGCAAGTTCTACTGATCGTTCTTGTATCTATGTCCAAGTCCAGCGGAGGCTCCAGTCCACTCACCCTTACCCTCACTAGCCATAAGCGGCAAAATACTAAAAAGTCATACCTACCCTACAGCTAGCCTATGCAACTACACATATGTCTATTCCATCTACAAAACAAACCAAGTCTGTAGTTGCAGCCAGTTATGCAATATATGTGTAGTTATGCTTCAGCTTGACAGTATGTTGCTTTCTTATGTGCATCAAATTGTCAATAACAAATAGACACATATGTATATCTTTAAATTTTCGCCTGCAGCCATCAACTTCAATAATACAATGGGCACTTCCACTGGCCACGAGCGGCAACGCCGCGATTTTTTCTAGTTAAATATGAGGTATAAAAAGTCGATACTTGTTGCCATCTGTTTTCTGAATTTTGAGAGTTCCTTTTAGCTTGTTTGTTGTATGTTGGTTGGACAGAAAGGTTTTAAAGGTTATTACAGTACGTAGTTGTAAGACTGACTCAAGAACTGCGTACCTTTGATTCAGAGCTCAAACGTTAGCCGATAATAACAGGCTGCATGGAATTCTACTGGTAGTATAATATTCGTCATGACTAATTGCACCCAGAAAAATGCAAGTACTCCCAGCGTGCCCCATTCCCGGAGTATATTTATTTAGTGATTCTACTATCCGGAGGATGGCGTTTGAATAGTAATAGGCTATAAGATTCTTTTCCTGCAACCAAATCTCGGAACTTCTCAACTATTTGTCATTTTGTGCAGACAAATCTCCTCAAATCATTCGAATATAAATTCATGAAGGCACAATGATGGATAGCCGAAAAATTCTTTCAACGAGTCAAGTTCGTGATCCACCACCACCATGATCCAAAACCTCTGAATTGTCCAAAAGTGCCTGCTATTTGGTTAAAAGCTTCAAACTTCACATTCTTTTTTCCACTTGGAAATTGGTATCCATCTCTAATACGTCTGTCGGAATGTATAGCTCGTATGGAAGTAGGAATGCGCCAGCGAGAGTTTACACTTTGTTTATCGTTAGTCAAGTACACATTAATTTACCCTTCTACTATTTAAATTATTATTACTGCGGGATTTCATTCTTCACCTATTCTTCGTAGCGAAGGAATGAGGTGGTGAGTATATGATTCACAGTTACAACATATGTTATACATAAATAAAGTCAGTAATATTGTTCCATGTCAAAAAAAAAAAAAAAGTCAGTAATATTGTGATCTTTTGACAATCGTCAGAATCAAGTACAGCACAACATAAATATCAGGGTTGAAACAATAGGCTTCTGTTATTGAAAAATTAAATGATCTGAGTGTGCTTAATTTCTTTTCTCCAGCGTGTGCTAACTTTCCCTTCAGACGAAGAGCCTTCATTGTCCTCCTCTTGACTAGTGAGCCGTTCAAAGTCTGAGGCAGGTAACATTTTTTTTCTCGAAAGTTTCAAAGGGGAGCCGGATGAGGCTCCTGAAAACAGAAAGCTTAAAGATCTGATCTGAAGAAAGGCTTCGGCTAGTATGGATTGAAAGGTTAACATCAGGGGCAATGCTCAGCTCAGATATTTTGTGCTTTTCTGGTCAGGGGTAACCCCCATACGCTGAACTGTAAAGACTTGGTCCTTGCAACATTAATGCAATGACTGGGGCTGAGGCCCTTTTATTCAAAAATGCTCAGCTCAGATATAATACAAAGAAAACATGCTATTGATCCTCCGGACCGGTCCGCCGTCGTGCGATGGAACTCAGGTGCGCTGATAGTGATAGGTCCATTTCAACAACCACCGTGAACTCCGTGGTACTGCCAACGTGGATCTGGAACTGGAACCGGATTCGAAACCGGAACCAGTCTGCTGCTCAGTGATGGCTTCGGCTCATGCATGTGATTGTGATGCGACCGACCCGACCCCGGTTGTCCAGAAGGAAAGGGCTGACCGTGCAATGCCACCACGGCTCGGCCTGCTTCTGATTCTGCTCGTGAGTCGTAATTTTCTTCCTTCGTATTTGTATTATCGTATTATATACCCGTCCATACTAGCGCAAAAGTCATTCCAACAAATCTTAGATAGTTATCTCAAATTCAACTAAATTTATATGATAAAAAATAATAAAATTTATGATATCAACTAAGTATTATTGGATTCTTTTGTAATTATATTCGTAATTTTGATCAAACTTAAGATACTTTGACTTTCCAAGATTTTTTAAATGGTTTACAATTTGGAGAGGAGGCCGTGGCAGCCACCGCCGTTGCCCTTCACGGACGGCGAGCACGGCCGCCATGACAGCGAGACCTGGACACGGCAGCGAGCACGACAACGTCCCATCTCGCCTGTAGAAACGACTGGTTTCTTGCCAAAGTGAAAAGGACGGTTTCTCTGTGCCTCGTTCCTTGCCTCGACGCCGTTTCCTTCTCAAGAAACGATTTCCTCAGTTTTGCTTCTCTTCCTTCATTAATCAGTTGTCATGTCATCATTTTGCCGAGGTGGCGTCTTATTTAAGGATGAAGATAGAAACTATGATTAATATTCCATTGGAACTACCCTTAGTCTTCTCAATCTTTGTGACGTGTAGCAACTACTCAAGCCAGCAGGTGCAGACAAAGCACGTTGTGTGCTACCAAGGGTCAAGGAAGGTGGGTTGGACGATTGGGAGTGACCAGGCATGGTCGCCGGGTCGGGTAGCACCCAACGCCAGCCAAGCAACATGCCACGAGGGCGTTCAAGCGGGCAGGGTTCCATTCGAACCCTGAAACTTTCTAGGCTCGGATAGAGTTGCGGGTGTGGTGGGGCTTCTTTCCCAACCAGGATGAAACGAGTGGGCAATCCAACTCAGATATGGTTTGGAAACGATCTGCACTTCCACCTCTCTTGCACTAGCCTGCTACTAACACCACTTGTCAATTTGCAACGACGCCGCCTCTCCCACACTAAACAAGGGACTTGTGCCCCCCTCCCGTACAGGTGACAAATCCTCCATTGTGTATCAAACAACACACTTGAATTCCACCATATGAATGTGAACATGTACTTGGCATAAAAGGGACGTTGCAGTCCATGTAATGCAACCTAATGTAGCTTCTCAACTGTATCGAATGAATGGGTTATTAGACACCGCGGGCCGGCAAGACACCCTCGCTGGTCTCTTTGACCCCTCGAGCTCAATTCAGTGAAGGAAGTAGTACTACCTTCACCAATCACCACCACTAGTATCACCCCTGGGGTGGTCCTGACAGTGGAGGCACACCCTCTGCTGGTCTCTTTGACCCTGAGCTCAATTCAGTGAAGGAAGTAGTACTACCTTCACCAATCACCACCACTAGTATCACCCCTGGGGTGGTCCCGACAAAGGAGCGCGCAAGCGGAGGTCGGAATAGGGATGACGACCTCCCTCCCGCGCGCTGACCTAGATGATGTCCTCGCGGCTAGCGGCCCGGACGATCTCCTCCGCACTGTGGCTCGTGACGCCGGCTGGGACGATGTCCTCCACGCCGGGCCGCCGACGGGTTGGCGCCGAGCGTGATGACGGCGACCCCTGCGCTACATTTTGTCTGCCTACTAGTCGATGTCATGGAAAGACCTTCTCACATTTTGTCTTAACTAGCTGATACATCGCTAGTGGGCGAGTACCCGGCTTAGCGACTCAGAGGTACTACATCACCGCCAACCCGCGCCACTACGGGAACATCAACGAAGAATGTCTACTACGGTTCAGCAGAACCGCAAGAGGATTGACAAGAACCACCGCCTCACCAACATCAACGCCAACATGCGCCGCCGCCGCAGATGGCGCGGACTACACCAACACCCAACATTGGAGATGTTCATGCTATTGATATAGATTTCCTGAGAGCAAACTTGTTATTGAAGTTGAGTGCACTTAAATCTTATATTGTTGTCTACAATGTCGTTCTCATTTGCGTCCAAGGTAAGGGGCTCGAGCCCCCCCAATCCTCCGTTCACATGGTGCCTATTTATATTGTAAGATGCACAAATGCGGCAACAAAGCCTTTCCTTGGTCACATTTTTAAGCGTGTCTGAGTGCATATTTATATCGTATGGTGCACAAATGCAACCGAACCTTCCTTGGTCACATGTGCCTATTTATATGGCTTTGTTGAACCTCACAAATTTTTCAAGCTGAGGCACTAAAGAATTCTTCGATGGACCCCGAGGCTGCTCCTGACGGTCGTGGACTCGACCTCCGGGCGACGCCCTCCATAGCGTGGTGATGCTCACCGCTGGCGTCTTCATGGTTCAGGCGGTGGTGGCGCTCGTGCTACGTCCATTACAACCACCACCAATCCACCACCATGGATTCGGATCCGGAACCGGAACCGGAGCCAGTGTGGTGATGAGTGATAAGCTCCACGGCGATGGATTCATTCATGTGACCGACCCAACCCTCTGGTTGTCGTCTGTGTAGCTGGTTCTCCCACGGTGACGGTCCGACAAAGGAACCGGAGCCGGAGCTGGAACCGAACCGCCGGGTGTCACTGTCCTCAGCTCAGCTCTGCCGTACACTACGAGTGCAGCCCGGGAGACCCATATCTCGGATATAGAGAGAAAAGACAATCTCTTGATGCTTGCCTAAGTAGACGTACTAGCTGATTTTGACAAACCAAAGTGCACACGCGTGGAACCGGATCCGAGCAACAGCCGGAGCCAGAACCGGAACTAGAGCATCAGCTAGTTACAATATATTTTTTTCACAACAAATTAACATCAACCAGTTTATCAACCATAATACCGACCAACAGAAAATGTTGTGTCCACTGTTTTTTTGACATTAGTACTGGACCTCCACACGCCCCTCACCTCCTCCGTCACGTAGGCCCGCAAAAAAACATCACATCAACTGCTCCTTCCCCTGACCCTGACCCCGGCCCCCCCTCTCTCTCTCTCCAAGTACGAACGCCCACGCCTCCTCCGTCATGCACAGTCACGGAAAACGCCGTGCCCGTAGCTCGAACCCTCCTATCTCTGTCCACACAGACGGGACCTAGAAGCCGCGATGTGGACGAGCACGCCTGGCTCGTAGGCTCCCAGCGTGCCCCATTCCGGCTGTGCCGCCCATTTCTATCTACATGAAACACTTGGATACAACATACGTATGAATCCGATAAAAATTTGTAGCATACACTTAAAAACATATGTGTGAACACATGCGTAACATTAACATCCAGATAAAGCAGCTTGCAACATGCAAGACAAAAACTTTTACCGCAACATGTCCGAAAACAACCGAAACATTTCGAACATATGTGTAAAATATATGCAACATCCATAAAAACAACACTTATAACATACATTCTAAAAACAAATGAAATGTTTGAACAAACACTTGCAACATGTCTCTAAATCATATGCAACATGCATATGAACTATTTGCAACATCACTCTAAAAATATCCGAAACACTTGAAACACCACATTTGTAAGGGAAGAGACCAAGGCCGGCCAATTCCGGTCATCAGGGTGGGACCGGCGCTTATAGATGACCTTGGCTCGGCCGAGGATGACCTATATTTCCTCCCTTAGACCGGTCCACACTCGCGTCCGCTATGCTATCCGGTACCCAAGTTGACGAGCCGCCATCCGCCAAATGCAACGTGGTAGCGGACGTCTACCATCAGCTAGCATGGTGCGGCACACGCGCTGAGAGGGAAAGGGGGAAGGGACAAAGGAGGAGCGGCGGGGCAACCACAATGCACGAGGAAGCCACGCGATCACCGTTCGATCCGCCCGGCCGGCGGCTACGTGCAAGGTCGCCTCAAAAGATGGCGCGAAGCCACCTAGCCACAAACACACGGGGGCCGCCGAGGTCGCGCGAGGAGTCGCAGGGGTTGCGCCCGCCATGGCCGCGACGCGAGGCGAGGGACGACCGAGGACCGGGCGGTGCTCAGCCCGCCAAGGTTGCGCACTCACACATGACTAGTCAAGAGTGCGTTGTCGCTCAACCATGCGAGGCTGAGTAGCGCCGGCCGCAGTCCCGAGATGAAGCCATGCCAAATGAGGCCACGGCCATAGAAACTCGTGCTCGCCGCGGCCGGTGCTAATCGCGAGATGAGGGAGATCGAAGCCCCTTGGTCTGGGAATTTTTGGGAAGCAAAAGCAAGGGCGTTATGATCTGGGGAAGGACGGAGGAGGGAGAGAGAGACCGGGTGGGGTGGGGAGAGTATGACACGTGGGTCCCACTAAAGGTAGTTGATATAGATGATAGGATATAGAGGATGGATGGGTGGAGAGAGAGTGTTGCAGAGGAGAGATGACTAGGACAAAATGTTCCTTTTATTCTTAGCTTGTTACATAGTTACATTTGCTAATTCCGCCAAAAAAAAAAACTTCTTACATTTGGTCCTCCTATTTACACATACACGTTCTTCTTTTGAGCGTATCATTTATTGATCATGGGAATAGCATCATCTATCGCTTCCAACATGAGAACTGAACTTGGACGGCAGGAGGAATTCCTTTTTTTTTTTTTTTTTTGACAACACAGGAGGAATTCCTTGACTCGGGCTCTGCCCTACCTTGGCGCTGCGCGACGCCGAGCCGAGGTCCCACTCCTTTGCCCGTCCGGACTGCGGAGACAAATCGTCAGGTCCGGTAGACTTCATCATCAATCAAAAAATAAACAAGCAATAGCCTTCATCAGGATCTTCTTTAAAACAAACCGTGGAACTGGAATCGGAACCAGAACAAGAACTGCCTTCGTCACCATAATAAACTTTGTTGCTCTGTGGGCTAACGACGATTTCAGACGCAAACATCAAGTTTAACAGTCAAGGCCTTCTATTTGTCCGTCCTTGCCTGATGGACCTCAGGTTCAGTTGCCGGGACCAGGACCGGAACCGGAACCGGAGCACGTCCAGTTACCTTCATTACAATAGCCTTGTTGCTCTGTTCAGCTGCAAACATCATGTTAAACTGAAATCTTGTTTCCTTGAACAGTTTTGAATAATCATCACAGATTCACAGGACAGTAAAACTGAAATCAATCTTTCCTCATAGAAAAAGAAAACAAAAATTACTCAAATGAATCTCTTGCCTACAACCCTACATACATATGACGAAGCCCACACTGGAAATCCCAAACATACTAGTGACTTGCCAGTCCCAACACTGGCAACACATACATACAAAGGAGCGGGTCGTCGAGACTACTTTTTGAGCATGACGAAGCCGACGAGTATCCCGAACACGGGGATCAGCGTGAGCGTGGAAGCGCAGAGCAGCGCCATGCCAATGCCATGCCGGCCGTCCTGCCCGTCCAGACGGCGTACGACCCAGAATGAAGCAGAGGCGGTCGCGGTGCCGACGACCACGCCGACCACGAGGACGCCGTAGTACACAACGAGTGCCTTGCCGTGGTGGGAGAAGATGCCTTGTTCCGGAGTCTTGGCGGAGAACAGGATCGCGAGCGCCGCAACCGCCTGCAAGATGCCGACGGTGATCATCGCCGACGGCACCATCGCCCTGCTGCGGAGCGCGGCGGCGGTCGAGTTCACGACCGTCGTGAGCGCGGCTTCGGGGTCCATCGATGATCGATCTCTCGTGTGCTCACTATTCGTCACCTAGTGGCTAGTAGCTAGTAGCAGCAGCAGTATGGTGCAACAATGGCGATTGGCTTGAGCTTGGGAAATGGCAAGAGGTTGATGACTGAGTGAGGCCCTGCTGCATTCGCCGAAATGCCGAATCGCCGTGGGATATAAATAGACGCGTGCGTGACCGAGACAGAGGGACTGGAACCGGAACCAGAACCAGAACCAGAACCGGAACTGGAACCGGAACTGGTAGTATGTCAGATAGATAGAAAATTCCAAAGGAGGAGAAAGAACGTCATCATCAGATAGGAGTAGAAACATGGCTAGCTGCTTGGAGGAAAGCGAGAGGCACAAGATTGATCATGGCTTTGCCTACGCAGCAGCTTCTCCTACTTGGAAACTATTGCATCGCCAAAGTACACGCGTGTTCGAATCTTCAAAGCCAACTGTGGAACCGGACACAACGGGAACCAGAACCAGAACTGGAACCACTGACACTGTGTTGTGTCTGTTGCCTTATTTATGGATTGAAAGGTTAACGTCAGGTGCGGATATAATAGAAAGAAAACATGCTATTCCTCCGCCGCCGCCGTCGTGCGATGGAACTCAGGTTTGCTGATAGTGATAGGTCCATTTCAACAACCACCGTGGACTCCATGGTACTGCCAACGTGGATCTGGAACTGGAACCGGATTCGAAACCGGAACCAGTCTGCTGCTCAGTGATGGCTTCGGCTCAGGCATGTGATGCGACCGACCCGACCTCGGTTGTCCAGAAGGAAAGGGCTGACCAGCTGACCGTGCAAAGCCACCACGGCTCGGCCTACTAGCACAAAAAGTCATTCCAACAATCTTAGACAATTATCTTAAATCTAACTAAATTTATATGATAAAATAATAACATTTATGATACCAACTAAGTATTATTGGGTTCTTTGTTAACTATATTTTTATAGTATAGTATACTCTGCCTATTTTATGTCATAAATCTTTGTAATTATCTTCGTAATTTTGATCAAACTTAAAATACTTTGACTTTCCAAGATTTTTTAAATGACTTACAATTTGGAGGGAGGCAGCAGAAGCCGGCGCCGTTGCCCTTCGCGGACGGCGAGCACGGCCGGCATGGCGGTGAGACCTGGCGCGGGCAAGCGAGCACGGCGACGCCCCATCTCGCCGTCAGAAATGACCAATTTCGTCCCAAAGCAAAATGGACGGTTTCTCCGTGCCTCGTTCCTTGCCTCGGCGTCGTTTCCTTCTCAAGAAACGATTTCCTTAGTTTTGCTTCTCTTTCTTCATTAATCGCCGTTTTGTCATGTCATCATTTTGTTGAGGTGGCGTCTTATTTAATGATGAAGATAGAAACTATCATTAATCTTTCATTGGAACTACCCTTAGTATATTGCAGGCTACCAAGCCAGCAGGTGCAAACAAAGCATATTGCAGGCTACCAAGGGTCAAGGCAGCAGGGGTTGGACGATTGGGAGTGACCCGGGCATGGTTTTCGGTCGGGTAGCACCCAACGCCCGACAAGCAACATGCCACGAGGCGTTCAGGCGGGGCGGGTTCCATTCGAACCCTGAAACTTTCTAGGCTCGGATATAGTTGCGGGTGTGGTGGGGCTTCTTTCCCAACCATGATGAAACGAGTGGGCAATCCAACTCGGATATGGTTTGGAAAACGATCCGCACTTTCACCTCTCTTGCACTAGCCTGCTACTAACACCACTTATCAATTTGCAACGCCGCCTCTCCCACACTAAACAAGGGACTTGTGCCCCCTCCTATACCGGTGACAAATCCTCCATTGTGTATCAAACAACGCACTTGAATTCCACCGCATGAATGTGAACATGTATTTTGGCACAACGAAGGAAGTAGTACTACCTTCACCAATCACCACCACCATTATCACCCCAGGGTGGTCCCGCGGTGGAGGCGCACAAGCGGGGCCGGAATAGGGATGACGACCTCCCCTCCCGCGTGACCTAGATGATGTCCTCTCGGTGCTAGCGGCTTGGGCGATCTCCTCCTTTTGTGGCCTACACGCCGGCCTGGGACGATGTCCTCCGCGTCGGCGGCCCAAAGAACGGGTTGGCGCCGAGCATGATGGCGGTGACCCTACGCTACACTAGAGAAGCCTTAGTAAGCATTGTACCCAAGGAAGTAGTAGTCGATGTCATGGAAAGACCTTCTCACATTTTGTCTTAACTAGGCGATACATCGCTAGTGGGAAGTACTCGTCTTAGCGACTCGGTACTACATCACCGCTAGCTTTGTGCCACTACGGGAACATCAACGAGAAGAATGTCTACTCTTTGGTTCAAAGCAACCGCAAGAGGATCGACAAGAACCTCCGCCTCACCAACATCAACGTCAACATGCCGCCGGGCGCGCCTATGCCAACACCCAACATTGGAGATGTTCACGCTATTGATATAGATTTCCGAGAGCAAACTTGTTATTGAAGTTGAGTGCACTTAATTCTTATATTGTTATCTATAGTGTTGTTCTCTCATGTGTCCAGAGGTAGGGGCTCGAGCCCCCCTCATCCTCCGTTCATGGTGCTATTTATATTGTAAGACGCACAAATGCGGCAACAAAAGCCTCCTCGGTCACATTTTTAAGCGCGTCGAGTGGATATTTATATCGTATGGTGCAAGAATGCAACCGAACCTTCCTTGGTCACATGTGCCTATTTATATGGCTTTGTTGAACCTCACAAAATTTTCAAGCTGAGGCACTAAAGAATTCTTCGATGGACCCGAGGCTGCTCCGGACGGTCGTGGACTCGACCTCCGGCGACGCCCTCCATAGCGGGGTGATGCTCACCATTTGGCGTCTTCCAGTTCAGGGCGGTGGTGGCGCTCGTGCTAAAATTCTCCACCAAAATTCGAAGGCATCTTCTCCCACCACGACATAGGCGGCAACTTATGATTAATTAGTAATATAAATAATATCAACTGTAAAATCATATTAATTTCATGTAGTAATTATTTATAAGCGGTGATATGTTTTAAAGTGGTACAACTTAACAAGTTCGTGTACCTAAATGGCACAACTTAATAAGTTCTTAGACATAAGTGACATGTAGTACTCGATTTTAAGATTTTGTGGACCTAAATGTCACAAATTGAAATTTAGGGGTCGATTTCGATTTCGAGAGTTCGTGGACCTAATTAACACAACGCCACAAGTTTAAGGGGCGCTGTGTATTTAACTCTTTTATTATTAGTAATGAAAAAAAAACTTCGGCCGGTGGTGGGGAAAGACCGCCCTCCCACGGTATTGTGCTTAAGAAGAAGCTCTCGCCTCCTCGACCAGAAAAATCCCGAACCCCAGCCCCGCCCTGCACACTAGGACAAACCGCGTGGGGACCGTAAACCTGGGGCGAAACACCTTCAACGGGGCGTTTAACACCGTCGCTTTGGACCACATGCCACATGGGGGGACATTTTGTCACCACCCAGTGCATTGGCATACGAGACCAGTGAGGGATTTTTTTACCTCCACCAAAATTCGCTCCCAATGGAAGTCGAACCCATGACCTAGAGGATGCCGCTGGAAGCGCTAGACCAACTGAACTAGCATCCTTTGGCATTATTAGTAATGAAAGGAAAAGGCTAGAGAGTTGGGCGTCTCTAACGGGGTACATCTAGCTAGCACTTTGAGTACGTGGTAGAAAGAGAATGTCAAAACTTAGTTAGCGACGAGCTCCTCGCCTAGCTCGCACAGGCTCGCACAGGTTTTCGAAAATTTACTCTCTCTACTGCCGAGGCCCACTCGTTCTTAGCCGTCTCCAACAACCACAAGGCAAAATCGAAATCCATTGCCTTGTATGCACTACGTACAGGAAAAATTTCAACTACCTAAATGTTGCCGTCTCCAATAGAGCCGCCCCAAACTCCACCGTCAAGAGCTCGTTATTTATTCTTTTAAAAACTTTGCATCTAGACCCTAAACTTTTCAGAAATTAGATAAGCCGAGATCTAATAAAACCATCTCTCTAGCCCCGCGGCAGCCCCCGAGACCGCAGCGGCAAGAAGAGGCTAGCCTCGGCGCCGCTGCAGACCCGCCAAAGGCCGCCCGCCGTGGACCTGTCTCGTCGCGCCCTGACACCTCTTGCAGGCCCACCACTACCAGCACCTGTCAACTGCGTTGCCAAGAGAGAGAAGCCTCAATTTTTGCCTCGTTCTTCCGCTCCTATGCAAAATGGCACCTTGCTCTGCCTCTTCTGTTGGAGCTCGATTTTAGGTAGGCAAAACTACTGTACAAGAGCTATTTTGAGTTTCGCCGCTTTGTTGAAGATAATTCTTGTCTCTTATGGTGTATGGTTCACAGCTTTTTTCTTTTTGTTTTATTTCTATATGAGCCGACGATATACGTTTCCTTGTTGTGGACGCCCGCCCTTACAGATCCTTCGCAATCCTGCAGCGCAGTCTGGTTGTTTCCTCTCGGCCCAATCTTAAAGGCCCATATACATAACCATCCTCGTAGCCCTATGGGCCTATGGCTCCATGAGAAATCGAGAAAGAAGAGCGCAGACAGCTGAACTGAACACGTTCAAGTCGACAGGCAAAGCTGGATGCGCGCGCGAGCTCCCGCTATAAGACGAGCGCTCGGTGGTGCACCGCCGTTGTCGACAATTTACCTGGTTCTGGCATGCTGACGATGAACAAGTCACGTGGCCAAGGCCTGGGAATTGCACTTGCGAAATGTACAGTCCCATGGTGTATCTTTGGGTAACAATATCACTCTGCTTCTACATGTATCTTTTGCTCCGGAGACGCCTAAAGAGCAAGTAATAGTAATATTGCTAGAAATCTAAATTTTTTCCCCGTAATTTGGTCCCCCTGACAATTCTAAAGATAACTTTGGTCCCTAGGCTCAGGTAGGTTTTCTGGGATTGGGCCTCTGTTGTGTTTGCGATACATCATTTTGCTCCCCATTCTAAATTATAAGACATGAATTTTTTTGACATTAAGTTTTAACCACTCATCTTATTCAAAAAATTTACAAAATATCACTTCTTTTGTCGTGACTTTCTTTATTAACAAAAGTTCTTCAAGAATGACTTAAATTTGACTATGTTTGCACAATGTTTTTTTGAATAAAACAAGTGGTTAAACTTGAGGTAAAAAAAGTCAAACATTTTATAATTTGGAATGGATTAAGTCCTTTTTGTTAGAAAAAAAAAGTAAAAGCTATGTTCGAAGATGGAACTTATCGATCTGAACCCAAAAAGATGCGTTTCTATCCAAAGAGATGTAATTGTCGGCATTTAAAACATGAACTAAAAAACGTCGGATTTGTCCCTCGATACTAACGAAACTTCAAGTTTTCAGAAAAAAAAAAAAAAACAGGCTGTGTTTCGCATCCTGTGAATTGCCGTCAAGACATCGTTAGTTAATATAGAATAATAATAATACCATCAGTGTCTTGCACCTCAACTTTTGTCTTGCCTCGGCCATCCTGATTGTCATGTACATATCTACAGGCAAGACAGGCACATTGCCTCAAAAAAGAAGAAATTAAGGTTGGAGGAGCAAAGAGAAGAGCTTTACATTTAATCAATGGTTGTGTGGTTCACTCATCATCAGCATCATATCACCATCATCGATCAGCCTCTCATCTGGTTGTGTCGATTACAAAAGAGCACCAGCCACGGCGAATGGTGACGACGGTGCCCACTATACTATACACACCTACCATGGCTTGAGGTCTTCCCGGGTCCCCTCGGTCCAGTTGAGCACCTTCTGCCCGGGCTTGAGGAACACGTCCTTGCCATGGGGCAGCTTCCGCGCCAGCCCATTGAGCACCTGGTGGAACGCGTCCCTTGGCTCCGCGGGCTGCGGGAACAGCATCGCCTGCTTCATTGACGGGTTCGCAAGCAACCTCTGCTTGCGGAGGATCTCCTCCATGGGGATGGACGTCAGGATGGTGTCCAGCTTCAGGATGTCGTCCTCGGCCACAAACACGCCGATCTCCTCCCACGGGATCGCGTCCGCGAAGGGCAGCACGATGTCGTCCGCGATGATCACCGGGATGCAGCCGAACACCACGGCCTCCACCAGACGGGGGCTCCATGGCGCCCACCCCAGCGGGCACAGGCAGAAGATGGACCGCTGCATGTCCTCGTAGTAGGTCAGTGGGTGCTCTGTCGAGATGTCGAACAGCGCGTTGCTCTTGAAGTTCTCCCATACTGACGCACGGGCGCCCCTGCATTGCACACACACGGTAGGAGGTGCGTCAAGACTTTTGAATCAATGATTCATTTTCAATGATAAGACTGCTTATTAGGTACATAGTTTAGGTGCGTACCTTGCATAGTAACCACCCTCGGGGTCATTTGCGGTGTCATAGAACAGACCACGGAAGTAAACAAAGATAGACCGAGGGGTCTCTGGCGGAACAATGTGAGCTCTGATCTTATGAGGAGGAGCATACGGCGGAATGGTGATAGAGCCTTCCTGAAGGCACACATGATGCTTCTGCCCAAAAGTCTGGATCAGTGTAGCGCGGCGCAGCACTGGAAGGACACCTCGCTTGATGGCCGTCTCTTCCTGAACAGTAGCAATTCTTAGTGCACGGTTGGTGGATGGTGCTAGAACAGATGCTGTGTACATACGGGGAAATGACTAGGCTGAAATTCCATTTTATTACATTTGCATTCCACGTTGCATTGGTACTTATATATAGCAGAAATCATTCGTGGTTTATGGCTCTGTGACTCACCTGGAAATAGAAGCATGCTCCAAAGTCATGTGGTGTGACAAAGAAATGGTCTGCTCCCTCCGTTCTGTTCCAGTAGGGCCAACGCTTGGAAATATACTGAATGGCACTTCTCATCATCCTTGGAGACTTCGTAGTCAAGGGATGACCCCATGGTGTAAGGTCGCATGTTGTGTATACTGGAGTATAGAACCAATCAGCTTCGTCCGGATTTAGAGTCCGGACCGCGCTCGTCAATAGGAAGCGATGCATGAATATCTCTGTAGCAAACATGTGGCTGAGGCATCGCGAATCTTTTGCCAGTATATTCTTGTTGTACTTTGGGGGCAGCTCATAGACATATACCTTGAGCCTTCCAACAGGATCATCTTCAAGCACATCACCAGCACTCCCTGAAATTTAATCACATCCCCATTGAAAAAACGAGGATACGCACCTTAATAACATGATTAATACAACGATGTTCTATGAGTGGTGGCTGATGGTAAATGGCTTGATCCCAAGAGCTCTGAAGTGAGGCCTAAACTCTCTGATTATTTTGGCCTCTTGGTCTGTGGAAACATCGAAATAACAGTGCTCAATGGAGCCAACACTAGAATACAGCTAGTTCTTAGAAAAGTCGTTAAGTCCATCTCTGGTGTCTAGATGGTGCTAGAGGTTTGTTTCATGGGTCATTTGGAGGTCCTGGCTCATAGATAGACTGGCTGGTTGGTTGTTCATGTTTGAGTGGTTTGGTGTTGTTGTAAACTCGTGCTCTTCTTCTTAATACAATGGTCCACAGATATCTTGCCTATTGGAGGAAAAATTATGATCCTAATACAATGGAGTCTTAACAGTTTTCCCAAAGTATTTTTTTCCCCCCGTCAGGTAAAGCATAACTAAAACTATATAGCAAGTAGGCACACAAGCAAGTTATGCAGAATTCTTTTCGTAGGCTCATGGTGTAGCTAAATATCACATCAATTAAGAGTTTGAGGATCCATCACAGTTCTATGTAGTCGATAAGTGTAGTTAGTGGGCAAAATACGCATTGGAAACCATATCTTAGGTGGAACTCCGGAAATGAATTAAAAAAAAAATAATTCAATGGCTCGAATTTTAAAACCATGGCACATCAAGAGTCCTTTTAGCGCAAATGTTACGGGTGCAAACTCGTTTTTGAATTCACTAAAAATGACAAATTTGAGGTAATCGAGTCTGTCATTTTGGAGCATATACAATACAAGGTAGGATCATGATCCATTGCAGATTGCATAAAAAAAAAAGTAATTGCAAGGTTTGATCTCAAGATTTGAATTTTGTTCCTTTCCAGGATGAAACAATTCATTGTGCTGAATGTCTGAATGGGAGCACCTAGTTGCTAGTTCGTTCATGGATTAAAAAAGCAAGCGTGGAAGCATAAAGACCTGATCTATCTCGCCAACTACTCGCCCGCTCGCCTCGCCTCCCGCAAAGGCTCGCACGATTCGTCGCGCGACATCAGATCCACTCCGGCCACCAGAACCGCGGCGAGGAGCACGGACGGACGGAATTCCCTAGATCGATCAACACCCGACCGCAGGCAACGCATAATTCACTGAATAATAGGATCAAAGAGACGCAGACGACGACGAAGTAAGCAAGGAAAGGCGAGGCCGCGTACCTTGGATCCGCTCAGTCTCCTGCGCCGTGACGACGACGGCGACGTCGGAGCAGGCGGCGAGGAGCAAGGCGGCGAGCGCCAGCGCCGTCGCGCTCCTCGTCCCCATTAGTCTGAGCGCCTGCCTGCCTTCCCTCCACTCTTGGCAGCTGTTCAGACAGGATTACAGGAACGCGGAGTCCGGGGAGAGGTGGTAGGCAACTGGGGGTTCTTGGCAGGCAAAGAGAAGAGAAGAGAATAGACTAGCGCCCCGACGCGGAGTCAAAGCGAGTATGGCAGGGGATGTTGGTGGCAGTGGTGGTGGTGGCCGTGCTCGCTGTCGGCGGAGACGGTGGGTGGGTGCCTGCCAGGAGCCAGGTTCCCTGTGTTTCTTTGCAAGATGACGACTTCTTTGCATTCCCATGGACGACTCCTACCATACCAGCACTACCAGCAGTGGGGTTTTTTTGTGACTTTTGTCCTTGAAAAATAAATGAATAAAATTCCAGGAAAGTGGTAGTAGTACTAGGCTATTGCTGGTACTGCCTCCTCCTTTTTTGCAAAATGGTGTGTCTCGCTTTGCTTAGGGCACACTTCATGCCATCTTTTTTTAATTTTTCCCTTTAACAAAAAAATGTTTTTTTTAGTTTTCTCCTCGTTACCTACTGTATTTGATTTGGATCGTCTGATCTGCAGTGTTCATGTTAGGTGTTCGTTTTCGTCGTCTTCTCCAGCGAGTTAGGTAGGTCGTGGAACGCCATAATGTTTTTCCTACCTTTCGTTGACCTCACAAACCAGTCACGACGCCTTGCCGAAGATTTTTATCGTGTGGTTAAATACAGGATCAGATTTGAATTTCAAATTTGCACGCAGGTGGATCGTAATCTCACTCGGCTGCGCAAAATTTCAGGGGTGATTATACCCTTGTGTAATGTTTTTCTCTCACAACCAAACAATGACCGTGTTTGGATCTCTAACTCAGTTAGAGTTACCCCAAGAATCCTAACCTATGGACAGTTTGGATAACGGGGTTAGAGCAGGGTTAAAAGCACTTTTCCAAGTTAGTGTGCTTTTGGGTTGGTGGGCACCTACCAAAGTAATCCAAATATCACCCCCCCCTGAGGGTTACTTTTTTTGTTGGGTTAGAGCCAAAATAACTCAATCTAACCCATATGTTTGGATCTTTTGGGTTATTTGGGCAAAAATAACCCAATCTAACTCTAACCCTAGCATCCAAACAGGGCCAATATAAGCCGGCTTATGTGCTGTAGAAACCATCACATGTAGAAAGCATCACGACCTGCGTTTTTTTAACTCCCACCATTTCCAATGTCCGGCCATTTAGGAAGACCCAACAGGCAACCTTGTTTCTGAAATACATTTCTGAACTGCCATCAGTTACCATTTCAGTTCATAGCACCCGACCCAGCAGACAACCTTTGTTTCTGAAATACATTTCTGAACTGCCATCAGTTACCATTTCAGTTCGTGACATCCCAACTAAGTGCAGGTCCTGATGTTAACCTCATTTCCTAACCTACCTACCACCACCCTCTTGGCACCACCAACTAGCAATCGTTCTCTAGGTTACTGCGCTCACATCACGGGGGGCAATCGCAATTTGCTCCAACATTCCTTTAGAACTCAGCAACATTGAGTTGAAGACCGAAGTGACGTGCTGCCTGATCAGCAGATCGGACAGCCTTCGCTATGATGATCTTGCTTCGGATAGCAGTTTCACCTTTGTCTGTCACCCTAATTATTCAGACACACAGAATCAAAGGGAATCTAAATCAGACAGGTCGGGCACCACAAACACACTGGACAGAATGGCAACTGCAGTGCAGTAGGATAAATTTAATGAGATCAACAATCAGGATGAGTAGTACAATCTTGTAAATTTCATTTATGATATATCCACATATGGTCGACAGGGCTTGGCACTCTTATCATTTAGTGAACGAGAAAGGGAAAACAAAAAGAAATGAAGACATATATATAACAGTTATAGAAGAAAAAAGACATACAAAAAAATGTACATTTGGCTTGCGGTCAGCACTATGAGCACCCATGGTAATTCAAAGGCACAGGTATGTATAATCATGTTCTTGAAACTTCCTCTCCGAAGAAGTCATCACATACATCTCAGTTCCACAAGATGCTACCAAGGCTTGAGGTCGCCAGGTGGTCCAGCGGTCCAGTTCAGGACCCTCTCACCGGGCTTCAGGAAGACATTGCTACCATGCGGGAGCTTGCGCGCGAGACCATTAAGAATCTGGTGGAATGCATCTCCGGCCTGAGCAGGCTGGGGGAACAGCATCGCCTGCTTCATCGATGGGTTCGCAAGGAGCCGTTGCTTCCTCAGTATGACATCTGTGGGAATGGATGTCAGGATACTGTCCAGCTGCGGGACATCCTCCTCAGCAACGAAAACACCGATGTCCTCCCATGGGATGGCGTCCGCAAAGGGAAGGACAATGTCATCTGCGATGATCACTGGGATGCAGCCAAAGACCACGGCTTCCACTAGCCTGGGACTCCATGGTGCCCAACCCAATGGGCACAGGCAGAACACTGAACGCTGCATGTCTTCATAGTATGTTGGTGGGTGATCGGTCGAGATGTCAAATAGCGGGTTGTTCTTGAAGTTCTCCCAGACTGGACGACGAGCACCTCTGTAGAACAGGCATGTCATCAGAGACTAGACCCAGGATGCAATGGGGAGGATGGAAAACGAGCGAGGTGTCAATTGTACACATATAGATGAATTACCTTGCATAGTAACCGCCCTCGGGGTCATTGCCGGTGTCATAGAACAGACCATAAAAAAGTACACAAAGATGGATCGAGGGGTGTCTGCAGGGATAAGGTGAGTCTGCATTTTCTGAGGAGGTGCATATGGTGGGATGGTGATGGATCCATCCTTCAGGCAAACATGGTTCTTCTGTCCAAAGGTTTGAACCAGCGTAGCACGTTGAAGCAAGGGAAGGATTCCTCGTCCGATTGCTTTCTCTTCCTGATATAGTAGAAATGCTTGTTACAAAAACATCAAGATACTGAAACAGATAGTAACAGTAGTCAAATGGAAGACTGGAAGTCTAGTAAGTGGTAATTCTACTTGCTGGTCAGTGGACGATGAATATGAATATCAGAATGATACATAAATAAACTAAAATCAGGGGCATGTTTTTCTTCTACAAGGGTGGGGAAATAACATATGGAGCCTGAACCAAATAAGTTAGTAGTTCATTCTCAATTCATATTGATAGAAGCATCCTGATATCCCACCTCATGTTTACTGTAAATTAGATGTGTCCCAGTTGTTTTGGCACAATGCACGGTTAAACTATCTAGTCTTCATTAGTACAATGATAAATAAATGCATGTAACCGCTACTTAACCCACTATCATTGTACCTGATAATGGAAGCAAGCACCAAAGTCATGGGGTGTGACAAAGAAATGATCAGCACCCTCTGATCTATTCCAGTAAGGCCAATTCGTAGCAATCAGCTGGATTGCGCTACGCATCATTCGAGGAGACTTGAAAGGCAAGGGAAGACCCTTAGGGGTCAGATCGCATGTTGTGTATACGGGTGTGTAGAACCAATCTGCTTCCTCAGGATTAAAAGTTCGGACAGCACTTGACAACAGGAACCGGTGCATGAAGATCTCAGCGGCAAACATGTGGTTCAGGCACCTAGGATCCTTCTTCAGCAGCTTCTTGTTGTATTTGCTGGGGAGATCATAGACAAAGACCTTGAGCATCCCAACAGGGTTATCTTCTAACACATCACCAGCGCTTCCTGCATTTTATTGGCAACGGCATTAGGGCTAGCATAAAATCGGGGGAAAAGAATATACCTAGCTAAGAAATCTAGAAAAGCATCGGTACGCTAGCTAAGCAATCTACATGTCTAAAAACGAATTGTGCGCCGATGTTAAACTGAATGAATCAGGATTATCATCATGTATCATTGAATGCTCCATGAGTATGATCCTGTTTATCAAGCTTGATGAGTTAGACAATACCACTGAAAAAGGTAAAGAAATTATAGGCATGAAAAAGTTGGATTTGAAGTTGGTCTTTGATTGTTGTGACATAGGACTCCAGAAACAGGTTTTCCCTTCCTAAGATATTTCTTGTATTCAATCTATCCTTCAACAGTAGCAAAAAGAAAAAAAAATATATGCTTAGGTTGGCAGAAAGCTTTCCAAAGCCATTGAAACCTATCGTTGCATCAGGCTGCACGTGAAGCAGAGTAACTATTTCTGTTCGATCCCCAACTCTAATCCCAAATATCGTTATTGTCACTGAGGTCTGCTTCCTCCAAAATGGCATTTACTTCCTGTAACTGTCTGAAAGGAATTTCTGAGATCGGAAGGTTGAACTGTTGTATACTAATAGTCTTGGGAAACCAACTTATTGTCTAGTAAGAGTGTAAAACAAACTTTGTTTTCTTTTGTTAAAGAAAACAATTCTGGGAACTTATTCTTTAGAATCTAGGGTAATATAATCACTTCAAACAGTCTTCACAGAGAGGCACCACCTTAAGGATTGTGCACGTTTTTCTGTATCTTACAGTATATGGTTGTACAGCTTTTATCTTCACCAATTACATGTGACGTCCGTGAAAAACCATAAACATGTGGCATCCAATTAATGACTATGTTAGCCTAAGATGTTCGTTCGTTTGCCAAACTAAAAACAAGCACCGGTATGCTGCCAAAACAAAATCACCAAACACAGATTATCTATGATTTTGCCTAAAAGAGGATACCAGATTATCCACTTTGCCTAAACGAGAATACCAGATTATCCACTTTGGACCACGCCCATACTTGATTGATTGGACCTTATTGGTGATGGTTCTATTGCCGGCCTGTAGCTTATATGCAAACGGCACTTAGGCTGTGATACACAATAACACACGAATATCTACTTTAGACAACGAGCAAGTAGGCACACAAGCAAGTTATGCAGAATTCTTTTCGTAGGCTCAGGGTGTAGCTAAATATCACATCAATTAAGAGTTTGAAGGATCCATCACAGTTGTATTAAGTCGATAAGTAATAAGTGTCGTTAGTGGGCAAATTACGATCGGAATCCATATCTTAGGTGGAACCCTGGAAATGAATTAAAAAAGGTAATTCAATGGCTCCATTTTTTTTAAAAAAACATGGCACATCCAAAATGCATCCACAGATGTACTTTATCCGTTTAGCGCAAATGTTGTGGGTGCAAACTCGTTTTTGAATGAATTCATTAAAAATGAAAAATTTGAGGTAATCTTGTCTGCCATTTTGGAGCATATAAAAGGTAGAATCATACCATTGCAGATTGCATAAAAGAAAGTAATTGCAGCTGTGATCTCAAGATTTGAATTGTGTTCGTTTCCAGGATGAAACAATTCATTGTGCGTCTGAATGGGAACACCTAGTTGCTAGTTCGTTCTTGGATTAACAAAGGAAGCGTGGAAAGCATCTGTGGCAGTAAAGACCTGATCTATCTCGCCACCTACTGGCCCGCTCGCCTCCCGCAAAGGCTCGCACGATTCGTCGCGCGACATCAGATCCACTCCGGCCAGCAGAACCGCGGCGAGGAGCACGGACGGACGGAATTCCCCTAGATCGATCAACACCCGACCGCAGGCAACGCATAATTCACTGAATAATAGGATCAAAGAGACGCAGAGGACGACGAAGTATAAGCAAGGGCGGCGGAGGCCGCGTACCTTGGATCCGCTCAGTCTCCTGCGCCGTGACGACGACGAGGAGCAAGGCGGCGAGCGCCAGCGCCGTCGCGCTCCTCGTCCCCATTAGTCTGAGCGCCTGCCTGCCTTCCCTCCCTCCACTCTTGGCAGCTGCTCAGGCGTAAACGCGGAGTCCGGGGAGATGTGGTAGGCAACTGGCCGGCGGGGTTCTTGGCAGGAAGCTGGTGGGATAGGAATGGGATCCTCGACAGGCACCAAGGAGGAGAGGGATCCTGCTGGAGTCAAAAGGGATGGCAGCTGGGACGTGTTGCGAGCTGGACGCGGTGGTGTCGCCGCTGCTTGCTTTGACGTCGCGTACTCTCTCGCTGTCGGCAGAAGAGGGCAGCAGCGGCGGCGGTGGCTGGTGGGGGAGGAAGAGGAGGAGATCCCACTCGCAGGCAAGCCAAAGGGGAGGCCTTTTTGCCCCCTCCTACCACCAAGCTGTTAGTTGTGTTTGGTGGTGGAGGGAGAAGGTGAGCGGTGGCTTTCTCTCCCTTCTTCCACCTTGAAAAAATTCCACAACACACATCCGCACATTTCAGCAAGAAAAGGGGATGGATCGCGCGCTGTCTCCGTCTGATTCTCCCCGTTCTCCTGCTGCTTTTCCTAATCTTTCTCTCTTTTTTTTCCACAAAGCAAACTAACATAGTATAATAAATAGACTGATGATGTATCGTTATTAAATGAAAGTAAACAAGTGTGATTTGTGCTCCAACCATGGTTTGGTGGTCTCCAATCAGATGTCAGGTTTCTTTGCTCCTTTTTTTCACCAAACTTTGATGCAGGACATCTCACTTGCCCTAGCTTATTAGAAGATCAAATCTCTGTTTTCAACCAATGTTTGATGCTATTGGTACATCCATTGGTCTTTATCATTGTGTTTAACACACTATCAAAAAAAGTGTGTGTGTGTGTGTGTGTGGGGTGGTGGGGGGGATTGCTGCAGTCTGATGTGCAGTGATTGGGATTGTGCAACAAATTGTCCACTCGAAACGAAGCATGGTGATTGTGATTGTGCAACAACAATCAGAAACGAAGCATGGTGATTGGGATTGTTCCTGTGCACGTGGGTCATGCATGCATGACATGATGGGTCATGGCGCATGACTCGTCAGGAGTGTTTTTTTTCTTGCTTATAATAATTGCAGCCAAAGAATGTGGTCGATCCAATGATTTCCTCTTTTTATTTGTTTATTTACAAATAAAGAAAGGCAAAAGGCAAAAAAACATTGGAGCTCGTTGCTGGTCGATAGTGTCGTCTATTCCATTGTTTTCCGGTTGTTTTAGCTTATTTTTTCGTATAGAAAACTATTTAAATCAGTCGAAATCATCGGATACAAACGCAAACTTTCTACTACATGCAGAAGAAGAAGAGTTCGGTGACATGTGAACGATGGATGTTTGATGTGCTCTAATTCTAACTGCTGCGTGCTGCCTAATAAAATGTGCTTTTGAAAATTGAAACCACCACATGCTTAGGTCCGGTCTGACTTTGGGTCTAGGAGTTTGGTCGTGGTGGGCAGGTAGGCTGTGCATAGATATGGCGTCGGTGAGGTAGTAACCGTATCAGCCGACAGGAGCCGTGGCACTGCAATGGCGCGCACGTATTTTAGAACGACAGGCAGACGTGGATGTTGCCGGAACAGTATGTGACAAGCTGGATGCACGAACCTGCAGGGATAACTAACGAACTGACCTCATCAGAGTCAACTGTGTCAGTTGGACACGCTACAAAGACATGGAGCTATGGATGGACCAGGAGAGTGCGTTGCGGGATACGGCCTTGTTTAGATTGCTAAAGTTTTCTAACTTTTTTTTTTCATTTTTTTCCATCACATCACATTAAATACATCAAAAGACATATGTTTAGAGTATTAAATGTAGGTAAAAAAAATAACTAATTACACGGTTTAGATGTACATTCATGAGACGATTCTTTTGAGCCTAGTTACTCCATGGTAGGATGCTATTTACCACTAACAAAGCGAAACGTCTAGCATTAATGCGATGTGACTTTGCAGATTACAAAATTTAGCCATCTAAACTATCAGAATCAACCGTGTCGAATGCAGATGAATTTTAAGTTTTTGTTTTTAAAGCTTCTGAGCTATTCTTTGATCTCGCAGAGTGGCTTGCGGGATATTGTAACGTCTTTTGGGCCTAATCCGCCCGACCCAATGTGTTTATCACGGAGCTATTCTTTGGTCTCGCAGAGGCCGGAATAAAAATATATATATACGGAGTCCCGGAGCGGCACAGGCCCAACGCATCCTGGTCAACAAAGCGGGAGGGGAAGCCGGAGGGCGCCGTGCCGTAGACTCTAGACTCCATTATTGCCGAGAGATTTCACGGCCACTTCAGCGGCACAGTCCCGCACCACAGCGTTAGGTGGTGCGCGTGCTCATCCCCTACAGCCCTGAATACGTCGGGATGCCGTGTCCGCTCGACTGAGATTTTAGAGGGGCCCGATGGGTTGGCCGAAGACTCCTATCTCTCTTAATGCAAGGATGTAAAAACACTCCCTAATTCTCTTAATGCAAAAGAGGCAAGTGCCAATTTTTTTAAAAAAGATATATTTAATATTTTAATTTGTTAGAAGAAATTTGAATTTGGTTTGTTGGGGCCCTCCCTTAAATAGGAGAACACCCTCCAAAAATTAGCATATGCTGCTAATTGTGGCGAGCACACGGTATTCTTTAGTAAAAGGCGAAAGAATAGTTCGCTTTGTGCTCACCACGCAGCTGCGTGGTTTGTGCCTGCGGCACTGCCCTTACTCTTATACTAGACCCATAACCCCATGTTTACCAACTGCACAATTTGGTACTAATCCATCATCAGCTGTTAACCAGCTTTCCCCGAGGCTGTCCAGCACTTCGTTTCACAAGGGAAGTTCTATGGGCCGTTGTACATAATTATTGGGCCGTACAACAATCCATCCGGCGGAGTCTGGCCCGCACTTGGGAGGCTGCACAGGCCAGCGTCTTTTGGGCCTAATCAGCCCAGCCCAATGTGTTTATCACAGAGTTATTATTTGGTGTCGCAGAGGCCGGAATAAAAAAAAAATTATATATACAGAGTATATTGTAAAACACATAGTGTACTGTTAGTTATAAGGAGACTAAATAATCAATTATTACAAATGTACATCGTGTATCTATGATAATGGGTTGTGGATCCATAGATAAGAATTGTGCACGACTGTTATAATATGCTTAAGATTTTTTTTTTCTGAGAAATCTACTACTGTTAAAATAGTATTAACTTACGCAGATAAAATAGTCTTATAAAAGAAGGCTCTCAAGAGAAAGAAAGTAAGGGGGAAAAAATAAAATCTAAAAGGGAAATTACAAAAGATTTTGGATCCATAGATCAAGCACCACTTAAATACTTGTCTTTGCTCTCAGTTCAGTACAGAGATTTCACTATTAATGAACGTCCTGCAGTTTTGGACAGTAGGATGAACTCCTATGAAGATTACATCTTCCTTGCTGTCCGGATTGTCCATTACATTGAGACAATTGCGTCCTAAAAAAAATTGGATTTCAAGTTGGTCTTTGATTGTTGTGACATAGGACTCCAGAAAGGCAGAAACAGGTTTTCCCTTCCTAAGATATTTCTTGTACTCAATCTATCCTTAAACAGTAGCCAGAAGAAAAAAAATGCTTAGTTTGGCAGAAAGCAGAAAGCTTTCCAAAGCCATTGAAACCTATCGTTGCATAAGGCTGCACGTGAAGCAGAGTAACTATTTCTGTTCGATCCCCAACCGTAATCCCAAATATCGTTATTGTCACTGAGGTCTGCTTCCTCCAAAATGGCATTTACTTCCTGTAACTGTCTGAAAGGAATTTCTGAGTTCGGAAGGTTCAACTGTTGTATACCCGTTCTCCTTCATGCAGCCACTGTTCATGCAAATCAGGCACTCCCTCATCCGACGTTGGCACGACAACACCGCCATCATCAGGGATTCGACTTCGAGCACCATCTTCTACTTCGGCGACGGCATACTACTTACCCTTGATGGCCGTCGGGAATACTCTTCTTTATCGGCTCGTCGACTCACCTTCAACCGTTGCTTTTTGCGGTCCCCTCCATCCGGTGTATGCGCCATCGGCGCCCTTACCCCCCGCCGGCGAGTTCGTCAACGTCATCGCCTCGAGATGTTTGGTTGTGCTTTTTTGGTCAATGGACCATCTTTGTATTCCGGTCTTCTCACGGAGGACCGTTATATAACTTAGGCCGCTTAATATATAAAGTTTGCATTTGTCAAAAAAATTATTGACTAGAAAGTGTAAAACAAACTTTTTCTTTTCGTTAAAGAAAACAATTCTGGGAACTTGTTCTTTAGAATCTAATCACTCCAACAGTCTTCACAGAGAGGCACCTTAAGGATTGTGCTCGTTTTTTTTCTGTATCTTACAGTAGATGGTTGTACAACTTTTATCTTCACCAATTACATGTGACGTCCGTGAAAAACCATAAATATGCGGCATCCAATTAATGAGTACGTTAGCCCAAGATGTTTGTTGGTTTGCCAAACTAAAAACAAGCACCTGAGCTATTGGTATAATTGTATTCCTCCTAGTGCGTCGCTCATGGCGTCGTCGTTGTAACTCTTAACTTTTCATTCGTGCCTCAATACAAAAGACGCACAAACCTTTTGCTCGTTAAAAAAAAAAAAAAACTAAAAACAAGCACCGATATGCTGCCAAAAGCAAAATCACCAAACACAGATTATCTATGATTTTGCCTAAAAGAGGATACAAGATTATCCACTTTACCTAAACGAGAATACCAGATTATCCACTTTAGACCACGCCCATACTTGATTGATTGGACCTTATTGGTGATGGTTCTATTGCGGCCTGTAGCTTATATGCTCTGTGATTACACACTAACACACGAATATCTCCTTCAGACCACGATGATTGGTGCAAGACTGCAAGTCATGGTCACGGACCACGAACCAAAATTCAGGCATCCAATCTGCTACGAAAACTCAACCAAAATTCAGGCAAAACCAGCAGGTTGGCATCCATTGTCACCAGTTGCTTTCAGCCACCAATGCAACACCAAAATGATTAAACTACAACCCACACAGTAAGAGCCAAAGTACTCGACAAGTTCATGCACAAAGGACAGACGGAGTGATGATTATTCAATCCAACATCAACACAATCACTTATTCTGGATGGAAGACATCATAGTACAAGAGGTAACCACTCCAGTCTTGCAAGAGATAGCCACTCCCTGCTAAACTCTCCTCAAACAGATAGCCTGCCTCAAACAGAAATTTTGAAGTCTAAAAGAGACCACCTAAGGACTAGCAACTGCTGAATCCACTGCATTCGAATCAAATGTAGAACACAATTGGCATTCAGTAACCAATTGGAAATCAGACGCAGAACACAATTGGCATACAGTAACCAATGGGAAGTGTTAGTCAAACACAGGTGCTCAGAGCTTACCCTTGAGCCTCTTCTTCAGCACATCCATGACAGCGCCAAAGTCAGCCTTCACGCTCACAGGTGGGTTGGAGTACTTGCAAGCCATGTCCTCGATCTTGCTGTCATGGTAGTCGATCTTCGACTGCGAGAACTTTAGGCCATGAGCTGTGCTGACGACCACCGTGCGGTCGTTTGCCCCGATGACGCGCTGCTCCCTGAGCTTGAACAGGGCAGCGAGCGCAACCCCAGTATGTGGGCAAGCAAACATCCCAGTGCGGTCAGCCAGGGACATTGCGTTCATGAGCTCTTCCTCTGTGGCCTCCTCAACAATGCCATTCGTCGCCTTGAGCGCAACCACAGCTCGGTCAACAGACACCGGGTCACCGATCTGAATCGCCGATGCAAATGTCGGTCTGGCCACCTGCGGTTGGAACTCGGTCCAGCCTGACTTGTAATAGCCGTAGAGCGGGTTTGCATTGGCCGCCTGAGCACAGACGAGCCGCGGCACACGATCAACCAGCCCAAGAACACGGCACATCTCGAATCCCTTGTAGAAGGCATATATGTTCCCCAGATTGCCTCCCGGCACAATCACCCAATCGGGCACCTCCCAATCAAACTGCTGCAGTATCTCAATGGCCGCTGTCTTCTGCCCCTCGAGCCGAAGGGAATTGAGCGAATTGGCAAGGTAGATAGGCAGCTCGGCAGTCACCTCCCTGATGAGCCGCATGCACCCATCGAAGTCGGTGTCGAGCGAGAGCACGGTGGCGCCGTTGGCGATGGGCTGGATGAGCTGCTCCAGCGAGATGCGATTGGCGGGGAGGAAGACAATGGCCGGGATCCCGGCGGCGGCGCAGTAGGCGGAGAGCGCGGCGGAGGTGTCCCCGTGGACGCGCAGCCCGACGCCGGCGATGGGGCGCGAGAGCGGCGCGCGGCGGAGGCGGTTGACCTGGCTGACGAGCACGGTCATGCCGAGGTCCTTGAAGGATCCCGTGTGGGAGATGCCGCAGTGCTTGACCCAGAGGTCGTTCATCCCGCCGAGATGGTCACGACCGAGGCGCTCGGCCCAGAAGAGGTTGGAGTTTCCCTCGAAGAGGGAGACGATGTGGTCGGGGTCGATCTCGGGGAGCACGAACTCCTTCTTGGACCAGACGCCGGAGCCGTAGGGCCAGGTGGTGCGGCCGACGCGGGAGTCGAAGAGGTCTCGCCAGTAGGCGCCCGAGAAGCGGGACAGCGCCTCCATGTCGTGGCGCACGTCGAGGAGGCCCCCGAGCTGGAGCGGTAGACGATCTCGTCCAGCGAGTAGCGCTCGTTGGGGTCGCCGTTCGGGGCCGGCGGGAAGGGCTCGTACCACGCGGAGAGGCCCTGCTTCGGCGCCGGGTGCCGCGCCGCCTCCTCGCGGATGTTCTCATCCGCCGCGCGCCGGTGCTTGGTGGCGACCGCGGCGGCGGCGGCGTCGGTGGCGCAGCAGCGGACGCGGCGGGCTGCCGGGCGGAGCTGGAGGTGGCGGCTTGGGGGGTGGCGGAGCGCGACTGCGGGCGGGAGAGGAGGAACGACATGGAGGCGGCGTGGGTCGTCGCCGCCATGGTGGGGCAAGGTGGTGGTGGCGGCGCCGGAGTGAGCCTTTTACCTGTGTGCCTTTAAAAAGTTGCCTTGACGTCCGTGCCCCTCCCAAGTTCAGTTTTACCTCTGTCTTCCGTCCATCTTCCGTCTACTTTCCTCCGTTTGGGCGGACTGACGAGTGGGGCCCACAATGAAAAAAAAAAAGACCCTTGTGCCCTCTCTTTCTTTCCCTTTCTTTCCCAGAGCCCGACCGCATCTCTCTGCTCTTCCCGTGACCCAGAGCCCGACCGCATCTCTTTCCCGTGACTAAACTTCGCCTAACCCTAGCAGCTACCGGCGGCGGCGGCGCAGCAAGCTCCGGCGGGCGCGCAGCAGGCGGGCGGGCGCGGAGCAGGGGCGCGCGGCAGGCAGCGGGCGCGCGCGGCAGCGGGCGCGCACGGCAGCGGGCGGGCGCGGCATCGGCAGCTCCCAGGCGGCCAAGCGCGAGGTGAAGGCAAGCATGCCTGCTTTCGGCGCACGAGCGGCCTCGGCTCGGTAGCAGCAGGTGGACAGCGGCGGCCGGCCCTCCCTCAGCTCGTTAGCAGCAGGTGAGCGTTACACTGTTTACGATTTTGTCGGGCACATTACAATGTTTGTATTCTCAGGCAAGTACAGAAGTCTGCCAGAGCTTGTAGGCTACAAGCTGATCTTATTGTTCGGCTGACCACCATACGCACAGATTGTTAACTCATTGAGAATTCATAATATATGATTAGAGATATACGGTAGCTATGAGAATAGTCATTGCGCAACAAACTGTAGAAAATAGATCCACGAATAATTACTTGATGGGAAGCTCTTACTGAGGTTCAAGGATTCAGACTTAAAAAGTTTGCTGTGGATTTCTTTTTAAACTATTCTTCTTTTCACTCCTAATATTGTGTTCATCCATTCCTGCTTTTGGGTAAATTTGCAGGTGTACTTTGCCTTCGTTAGATAGAAGGTGTATCAGATCACATAAGCATTGCCAGTGTATAATTTGGATGCATAGGATTAGTTGTAACTAAAACTTACAGTCCATTGATTGTTTCCATATTATTTGTTGTGAATAACTAAGATGTGAGAAAAAATTGCCACCACCTTGTAGCTGTTGTTGGAATATCTGGTTACTTGTCACGTTTTCCACTTAGTTTTCATTTCGGGTGTCTACTGGCCTCATGTGTCTAATGCTCCTTGTTCTTGATTTTCATGTTGTTTGAGTTAGATACTTGGATTTTTTTTTCAAGTTACTTTCTTAATTAGTAGTTTCTATTCCTATGTGATATTCATGCCTGCTGAATTGTTATGGATACACTGGCTTTTGCATAAGACTTTGCAAAGTGCTGAACTGCTCGCTAGAATAGTGCTTTTTTTTTGTTTGTATATTGTGGAGGTATGCCAGCCATAGTTTGGCTGACTGGCTGTGAATACTTGCTGTCTACAAATTACTTATAATGTTCCCAAGTAATGCTGGCATATAGTATATATACACACACTATAGAATGGTGAAAGTAATAGAAGCCTCTCACCGTCCTTTTTTTTTTTCCCCTCATTTCAGGAGATGTGAAATACAATATCTTGTAGTGTTAATTGCCTCAATTTGTAGTGTTAATTGCCTCAGTTTGTAGTGTTAATTGCCTCAATTTGTAGTGTTAATTGCCTCCTCCTTGTTCATCTGTAGGATGGACCCGGGGAGTACGTACCACTTAGAAATCCGGATTGTTTCTCACAACTCTCGTGGTCCTTGGTATGAGTTGAGCAAAGATGTCGATGCTGATTTCACCAACTTCAAAGATCCTGGTCGATGAAGTTGTGGACAAGAATCCTCGGCTATGGAGAAATAGTGAAAGTGTTTTATTTTCGCATACGGATAGCAAGGTCACTATCCAAGTATGCACCGATCAGGATTTGATGTGCATGTTTGCAAAACATAAGGTTGACAAATGTTGTTTCATGACCTTTGCAAATCATAAGCCAGATGTTGACCCCCAAACATTCCAGATTGGGATGTTGGTAGCACTCACCGCAGCTCCATGCACCCCTTCAATTGCCACTCCATTGTTAGCGAGGAACCTAGCCACACCACACAATCTGAACCCGCTGAACATGTATTCCTAGCTAACCCACACCCAATGAATGAGCATGTTGGTGTTGATGATGAAGGTTTATATATTGAGATGGAACCCACGAAACCAGCCCCAAACCGAGATGATGATGATGATGAAATATTCTCAGAATCAGAGGACGATGGTTCTGATGATGAAATTGTTACAGATAGAGGGCCTGAACCTATGCCTGATGTGCATTATGACAAGAAAAACCCTCCAATGTCGTAGGAACTATTTATTCTAGCATGGATGCTTTTAAGATTGCTTTAGCTTCGCATGCCGCTAAAACTGAAATTCATTATGTCATTGAAAAGAGTGATCCATCCAGGCATACGGTGCATTGCAAATGGAAGGATGAGCTTGGTTGTAAGTGGAGAATTCATGCCTCAACTTTGCAGGATGATGTCACAGTTCAGGTAATTTTTAGCAGCACTCTCTCATCTTTTATTCCATTGACATTTATGGAGCATTGAATCTTACATTGATCTAACTATTTGGTCTAACTATGTTGCAGGTGAAAACCAACCCATATACTCATATTTGTCGATTGCTAAGAACCTAGGAGTTTGTGTAGGGATCTCACAATTTTGGGTTCATGAAAAATTTTGGATTGGTTGAAGGAAGATGGCAACGTTTGTATACCGAATCGAGAAGGAGATTGAAGGTTTGAGTACAAAGTTGATGTCCCATACAGAAGAGTGAGGAATGGTAAAAGACTAGCCATGGATGAGATTTATGGTCCTTGGGACAAAAGTTTTGACAACTTGTTTAGGTTCAAGGCCCAGTTAGAGCAATCAAGCCCTGGATCAACTCTTATTATTGATCACTACAAAATTGCCAATAAGGAGAGGTTTAGGAGGCTTTTCTTTACACTCAAACCTTGTGTTGATGGATTTCTAAGAGGATGTAGACCATATCTTGCAGTAGATAGCACCTTTTTGACTGGGAGGTTCAGGGGACAGTTGTGCATAGCTTGTGCAGTAGATGGACATAATTGGATGTATCCAGTAGCTATTGGTGTAATTGATTCAGAGACCAATGAGAATTGGGAGTGGTTCATGGAGAGGTTGAAAGAAGTCATTGGTAGCCCAGATGGCCTCACATTCTGTACAGACTGTGGCCAAGCAGTGATGAATGGGGTCACTGTAGTTTTTCCTGAAGCTGAACATAGAGAGTGTATGTACCATCTAGTGCGAGAATTTCAAGAAAAGGTATAGTGGACAAGTTTTTGATGATCACTTATGGGTCGGCTTTGCATACACATGGAACCCATATATGTTTGATAAGCATTATGAGATAATGGCGGATGCCAAACCACGAGGCAATGAAATATCTAAAAGACAATCACAAGAAGCTTTTGGACAAGGAGCCGGTTTGGGGAGTGGTTCAAAGGTTGACTATGTGACTAATAATTTTGGCTGAATCATTCAATAATTGGATAAAGCCCGAGAAACACAAGAATCTAGATGACTTCTTGGACACCATAAGACAAAAGCTGGCGATCAAATGGAACCATAGGAAGAGGGTTGCCATGAAGCTGCAAGGATACAAGATTCTGCCTCACATAGTCAAGAAGCTGAGGGAGGACAGTTTCAACCTTGACATTGATGTGATCACACACTCACCTGAGGGTGTGGCAGAAGTGTGTGCTAAGGGGGGTAGTGGCTACAGATTTGTGGTCAACATAAGAGAGAGAATTTGTAATTGTAAGGCTTGGCAAGGTTCTGGAATCCCTTGTAGACATGCAATTGCCTACATCACCTCAATCCCCTGAGCTAGATTGGAGGACTATGTGGATGATTACTTCTCTATCAATAAATTCAAAATTGCTTTACTTAAGGTTCCATCCCATGCATTCCGGACAAGAGCATGTGGCCCAAAGGCACTCATGGTTTTTTTCTTGTATCCTCCCTTGCTTAAGTCCACGGGGGAGGGAGACACAAGAATAGACCGAAATCAGCTCTTGAGGGAGGCGGCGAAGGCAAGAGGCAACATACGTGTCCCATATGTCAACAAAAAGGACATCATTATTACACATGCAAGAATGGGAATCCTGAGGACATAGCTGCATTCATAGCTGAAAGGTGAAATTAGTGAACTTTAGTACATTTGCATCGACTTTTTTTTTCACAAGCTATTACTTAAATTAACTTGTCTTTTGCAGGGGTCTACCAAAGAAGAGGCTGAAAAAAGCTCAACCATGTAACACTGAGACTAGCATTGTGGTTGCTACTCCCTCTGTCATGCAATTCCCAATTAATGATGCTGTAGAAAATGCAACAAGCAAGAAAAGGAGTAGAAAGTCATCTTCTTCTTCCTCTGATGTTTTGAAAACCAAGGGATCAGTTAGTACTTCAAGCAGGTAATCTTAACAGCAAATCTTGTGTTATTAGCCCAATTTCTTTTGTCATCAGCTAATCTTTTTTTTTTGTAACAAGGTCTGGAACTGGTTCCAATGAACCACTTCCACTGCAAACACTTTACCTACCTCAGTTTCCATCAGATTCAGGTGCTACAGTTGGGCCACAAGACATAGTGATGACCAAGGAAGCTCCCAGTGTGCAGCCTAAATCACCAAGATACAAGCTTGCAGTAAAAAAGAAGCTGACGCCAAGGAAGCTTGCAGTTGAAACAGCCACCCCAAGCAGCCCAACGAGCCCTGCTTCTAATACCAGAAGCAAAAAGAAACTGGACATGCAGTGAAAGGTGTCTGTTCTTTTGCTATCTGATGCCATGATGAAAACTTTCTTTTGCTATGTGATGCCATGTCCAGTGTGTTGGGACATGATGAGAATTTCTTTTGCTATGTGATTTAATGTCCAGTGCTAGGGACATGATGAGAACTAGTAGTTTAGGTATGTGATGCCATGTCTACTGTTAGGGACATGATGAGAACTGGTATTTTAATTAGGTTGTGTGATGAAAACTTCTTTGTTATGTCATATGTGCTGTCAAGATATGTACTGTGATGTTTAAGAATATTGTCATTTTCTCTGCTATGTCATATCTTATCTATAACAATGATGAAAAAAAATTATTTCATTCGTACGTACAACTCCAGCAATTTGTTCAGACAAAATGAAAACAAAAACATGTCCAGCCGTGGGCACACATTTGTTCAGGAAAAATAAAAAAAACATGTCCAGCCGTTACAAAGAAGTTGGGCACACAGGTCACGTTGAACTTTGGGGCTGAGGGCATTTTTGTCTTTCGAAACTAAAGTTAACCACCGTTAGCTCTATTTCTTCACAGAAGGGCATCCAGGACAAAACGAAAATGAAGTTGCAAGACGGAGGTAAAACTGAAGCTTGGGGGGGGGCGTGTAGATCCGAAGCGAAACTTTTTAGGCAAGCGCGGGTAAAAGGCCCCGGCGGAGTGGGATTAGGGGTGATTTGAGTGGGAGGGTTTAAGAGACGTGGATGGATCTTGTGGTGGGGTTGGTGGAAGGCTGGACGTATCCGCGACGCGAACAGTGGAGAAGCACACAAAACAACAACTATAAATATGGAAACCAAAGTATGTTTTGTTTCCTTCTATGATAGTACGAGGTGCTGTTTGGTTCCGGACTAAACGTTTTTTCGGGGACTAATAAAAAAGCCCCTAGAGTTTTTTAGGGACTAATAGAAAAAAAAAAAAGTCTCAAAAAAGTCTCCTCCCTGTTTAATTTGGTAGAAACTAAAAGAGAACTAAAAGTCCCTAAACCAAACAGCCCCTGAATTTATGAAAAAAAAAAAAACTCCGATGTGATCACCCAATGTGGTCTATTTTTGAAGATAAGAGTAACTACATGTTCAAAAAAAACAAAAGATAAGAGTAACTCCCTTGTGTTTGGTAATCTGTTTGCAAGGCTGATTACCAAACTATTATCTTTGATAATCAGCCACATAGCAAACAGATTATGATTAGAACTCCCTTGTGTTCTACAATCCATTTGTATTGAAACATAACTGACAGAGTTGGTGACAGATCCTGGATCGAACGGTCCAGACGGCAGTGGCAATTAGCAGACCGTAAAAGGGAAAAACCTGCCATTGCATACCTTGATCTTGATGCACAAACATAAACCAAATGGATAGTCAACATAAACTAAAACATGAGACCATATCTTCAAAACAGTTCTCTGAATAGAGTGTTTGAACATTTTGGGGTTTGATGGTGTTGATCGATGAACGTTGGAGCAGTAGATGTCAGTTATCACGGAGAAAAATAACCCCGTCATCTGTAAACAATTTACATTAATTGCTGTCTGGTAAGTGAAACCTCTACAGATCAATTAGGGTACATATATCTTGGCGGCAATGGCCCTTGTGTCAACAACTAAGCGAGTCTAATAATAATCTATGTGTCGTTTGGTTTTTCATCTATTCAACATTTCTGGTGGCTGTGGAGGAGTGTTCACAAATTGTGCACTCTTATTGAATCCTTCCTGTACCATAATTCTTACTGCTTGCAAGCCCCTTTGGAACACGACTTCAAGCTGCAGAAATTGGTGAGAAGAGTTAACGGTATCCTACTTGCATAGATCACTGTAGTGCAATGCATTTCAGGTTAAGATTTTATGATACCATGGTTTGCTTAAGAATAACATTATAGGAATAGTGATCAAGCCAATTTGCATGCATCCAAATGGTATAGTTCAGACTTGCACAAACCTCTTCCTTTTCTTGCTCGGTGAATGAATCTAGAACAAAACTGATAGTGCCCAGCTCTCAGGTGGCCGCCCAATGCCTGCACAACATTTTTTTGGGGAATCATATTTCAGACTTAACCCTGATGAATAACAAAATAAATAAAAAAATGCCATACCAATCCTTAGACGTGCAAAATTGCGGCTTTGTTTCAAATGGTCAATAATACTCCTCATCCTGCAATTTGTACAGATGGTTAAAAGCGAAACAAAGCATGGTAGTTTTGATAGAAGTACATCAGCATGTTTGTAAACTATTGAAGAAAACAGAGGGTTGACAAGGATTTATGTCCCGAGTTCCATTTGAAGAAAAATAAATGTAACAGTCACCTCATAGTGGAGGGAAGGCTTGTGAGTAAAAATTAATTTATAAAGCAAGCGTTATATTATTCTTATTGAAGCACTCACTGAAGTCCCTTTCAATTTAGCCATGGAGTACAAGAGAAGGGTTCTAGAAAAGAAATGAATACCCATTGTGTCCACCATGTCCCCCTTTGGCAGCAGACCTTAATTTCGCAAAGGGTAGGTCAAGATCATCATAGATCTATAAAGAACAGGAGACAATTTATGTGACATAAGATTCTCATAACATGACAAAGTATGAGCTCGAGTACAACATTTACCACAACTAATTGATTGAGTGGTATCTTGAAGTATGAAACCAGCTGCCCCACCTACATACATTGGAGTAAGAGAAATGGACTAGCAAAGAACAATTGATTTAAAGCTGCAGTAGAGTAACTTCACTTACAGACTCACCACTTGCATTCATAAAAGTCTGTGGCTTGGCAAGCATTACAGGGACATCACCAATGAGGCCTAAATTAGAGTGAAGCATTATGTTTATTGTCATAAACATACATGTTTGTTTTAATTACACTAGATATATGCTCTAATCATGAGGGTAACACCAAATGCTTAGCTAGGTGGAAGTTTATCACTCACTGATACACACAAATATCAGTAAAATTAATTACCTTTTCCGACAATTGCCTTAAATTGCTTACTGCTGACTGAAATACCCTCAGCTTCCGCAATAGCATCAATCAACTCAAAGCCAACCTGTGCCATGACATAAACTGATTAAAACATTATTCTGGATTTTACAATTATTTACTACTGAATGCACAGCATGATAGACTAAAGCAATAGTTTAAATCCTATAATAAAATAACTAAAGATCCAATTTTTCCACAGAACAATGCTTCATTATGCCTATGTTTGAACCGTAAACCAATGCATACTTAAAATCCTAGAAGACATACAACAGATTATAAAGAATTAAATGGAAGCTCCAAAGTGCCAAGACAACCAATTTGCAATTAAGCAAAGCTAAAGATGCCTGAATGCCAAAACTTTCTATGAAATATTATGAAACAACTAAATATAACAAGAACAGCTTTAGTTGAAGTGACATGGTAGATAAGATTCAACCCTCAATAAGTGGTGGTAGCCCTTCCCAACTTAATCATAAACATGCTATCTTGGTTCTTCTGGTTGAAGTTATAGTTCTGTGAATGCAAAATTGTAACTTTGGACTGAGATTTACATTTCACGAATTTGGTTCATGCTTAACTAGTTTAACTACGACAAGGTTATGATCACTATGCTAACTACTAAAACAAGAAATTCCTCCAATAATCAGACATCCTGCATTGAATCCCCTTTGCATATCTGAGTTATCGAAATTAAAGGGATTGCACATAATCACACTACTTGGAAAAAGTGAAAGACCCCAAGAATAAATTTCTATTCTTCTACTTCATTTTTTTGGGGGAGTAATGACAAAATCACCAAATTCATTGTTTAATGCCACACATGGGCATGTAGAATTGCTTGATGAGTTGATGCAAATAAAATCTTAGCACTACAACAGCAGCTGTTGTCATCAACCAGCCCACCCTTCAACAACTACCGAACTTACCCCCACTCCCGCATCAGCTAAATCCAATATGATCGACAGATAGCCCATCCATCCATATATTGAATTAAATAAACTAGGCTAGATCAAATTGCCTTTTGCCCCCAAACAGTAACAGGAGCCACCGCAATCACCGCCGACGAGGCCGTCGCCCTCGCAGCTATCGTCAACTTAGCTAGATTTATAGATTTATCCTACCCGAGACGGCGAGACGTGATGGACGGGCAATTGGAGAGAGCTCGCGAACTTACGTTGTGCCGTGTGCCTTTGTACATCCGCCCAGGGTTCCCCAGACCGACGAAGAGCCATGGTTTCTGGGCGCCGGCGCCGGCGTCGGCAGCGGCTGCCGCGGAAGACGAGGCAGCGGCTTCACAAGCGAGAGCCGGCATGCTCGAAGGGCTCCCTCGACCGAAAAATACGCGCGAGAATCCGAGGCGGTCGGACACGGAGCCTAGGACGGCGGATGCGAACGCGGAAGAAGAGTCGAGGACGCCGGAGAACAGCCGCATCGCCGCCGTTTGGTTGTTGTTATAGCACGCGCTTTCAAGGAGTCCGAGCTGAACAAACCAAAGGTCGCCATTGACCGAAGGTAACCGGGCCGAGTGCCGGACCAATTTCCCATGGGCCTAGATGGCCTGGGCCCCAATCTCGGCAAAGGGCAAAGGGCCTACGGCCGCAGTTGTGATCGGACGACATTTCTGGCTGCGTTTTACTCATAAAAAAAATCGCTCAAAAAATGTCGCCCAAAAATTCCAAAAAAACCCCCTCAAATCTAGACACAAAGTCTCATCCAAAAACCCGCAATTCTAGCTATGAATCTGGACACAAGAAGTGTCAGGGTTCGCAACAAAAATTGTGCTTTTTTAAGGATAAGGATGGAGGGAGTATTTTTGAAACTAAAATCTCTGAAAACGATCTAATAATTTTATTAGAAACCACAGTTTGTTGAGGAATAGTGATGAAAAACATTGTGTTTGCACTGTATTTACTGTTTGCACTGTTTCTAAGTAATAACGAATGTGCAAACATTATTGTGTCCAAATGCAAATCTACTATTTTTGAAACAGATGTGAACTCTCGATCTGTGCTTTTGATGAAAGAAGAAAACAAGCAATGCAACTAAAATAAAAATAAAAGATGACAAAAATGTGAAGATCGAGCTGGATAGATATATATAGATATTTACATTAAGATGGCAAATTGATATGGGAACTAACTTACACAAATATATTAAGAACTAACTTAAGCAAATATATATAGGAAGTAACTTAATCAAATCAGGGTACTAATTAACTTAACCAAATGGACGAATCCTGTTCTTCCTTTCGGACGCCATGTCGAACGGGCCACCGGGACACAACTGGTTGCAGAGCTCCATGTAAGTGGAGTAGAGCACTCTATCCTTGGCGCCGGTGCGATGCTGCCTGGTGCGCGCACAGAAGTGCTTGAGCTGCTCCAGCGTGCAGAGCCCCAGCGTCTGGCCGAGCAGCAGGAACATCCAGTTGATCCTCCATTTCTCGGCGGCGATCACGGGGCGGAGGCTGTTCTTCTGCCCGCACTCGTCGCAGTCCGGCAGCACCGGGTGCATCCACTCCGGCGGCGCGCGGTCGTGCATGGTCTCCACGTTGCGGAGGATGAAGCCGGACAGCTCCTCGAACCTGGCCATGATCTCGTACGAGATGGTCTTGCCGACGTCGCAGCGCTTGCAGCGGACCTCGCCCTCGACGGAGTCGATCCCTCGCTCGATTAGCTCGGCGAGTGTCGGGTGCGCGCCCGCGGTCTTGGTCGCCCATGGGAACGGCGGCGGCGCGTTCTCGATGTCGTCATTGGTCGCGTCAGCACCTGCATCGTCGTCACCGGCGTCGCTCCGGCGGCGGCGGCGGCCGGTGGCGTTGCCGCGTTGTCGCACACGCGGGGACTTTTTGATAGGAGGCGGTGGTGCCGGCGGAGACGTGGCGTTGCCATGGACTGGAACGGGGACGGGGACGGGGACGGCGCCACTGCCATCGCTAGTAAACAGCAGAGGAGGGAACACAGACATCGGATTCGCCACCGCCAGGGCCTTGGAAGCACGGACAAGGACATGGCCGCCGTGTCCATTGCCGTCGCCGCCGGGCACCGCCGAGGCAGCAAAGCCCAGCGCGAACGAAGCGCGACTTGCAGACGCAGCAGGCGACGCGTAGACCGCCGTGGCCGCGGCGACAAACGGCGGCACGGCTGACGACGCATCCGGCGAGAAGCCGCAGCCGTCCACGGCCATGGACGACGGGCTGTTGTAGATGGAACCGAGCGAAAGGTCGAGGAAGCCGCTGCCGCTGCCGCTACCGCCCTCCTCGGCGATCTTCCGCCTGATCAGCCCCGACGCGCGCCCGCCATCGCCGGCCACCAGCGAGTAGCCCGGCTTGTTGTCCGCCATCTATCCACCCTCCCTCCGCTCGCTGCCTCGATCTCACTGCACGTAGGCTTAGCTTGCCTGGTTGGAGATGGTGTAAGCGAATGGGGTGCGCGCAGAGGGTTTTAAAGGCCCGGCCGGAGCGCCGGAGTGCCGGATGCGAACGCGACTCCTGTACCGTCGTCGTTCCGACTTCCGAGGAGTAATTGCACGGGTTGTTGAGATTAGCGATGCATGCATGCAAGGATTTTTGACAGCAGCGGGCCGGGGGTTCCGGTCAGAGATTAGTTACTACAGTGGAAATTTGGTTTCCCAAGGCGACGACGGGCCTGTTCACACGGGGAAAATCTTTTTATTTGGCACGTACTCCTCCTCGGGATGGTTTTTAAGTCGTTTAGGACGGCCCGGCGGTCTCTAAAACACAACTTTGACCTCCTATTATTATACAAATATTTATGGAGATGTGATATATGTATACTTTTATCAAAGTATTTTTTAAGACAAATCTACTCATATAATTTTTACATTTACAAACTCAACAACTTAAAAGTTATTGATGATTTATATTCCCCGATGTTTGATCCAAAACCTTGTTCAAAACGACTTCTAATACCATCCCGGATGGAGTAATTCGTTCAGTAAAAAAAACATAATTCTAGCTTTGAACCTAGACAAGCATTTGTCAGGGTTTAAAGCTACAATTGCATTATTATTTGTTAGAACAGAGAAAGTATGTGCCCATCTGAGCATACGGTTTTTACAACGGAGGAAGTACTTCGTAGCTGATAGAACCTTCCTTTTCTCCTAGAATATATATATCTTATTTATAATAACTATGTGATTTCTTTTTATAATTTATAGTTGTTTTCTTACATAGCTGATGATTGAACTTTCCTTTTGTCATGGAATATATCTTGTTTATTTCTTACAAATAAGTTGTTTATTTAATCTATCTCTCTCATTACGTGAATGTCCGTAAATATCACTCGTAAATTCACCCCCTTTGATTAATTCATTCATTTGTTCGAAAACGACATTTTTTTCGAATAGAAACGTGTAGCTGGTGACACGGGATCACGACGGGCCGAGCCCACAAAGTAGTGCCATTCTTCGTCCAGTCCAAGCAAGATGGGCTGGGCTACTTTTTGCAGAGATGGGCTGGGCTACGGCTGGCACGGGCCGTCAGCTTCTTTTTTTTTTTTTTGAGGGGGGCACGGGCCGTCAGCTGAACCCCAAAACCATTCCTTGTCCGTAAACCTTTTTTTTTCCCTTTGGTCTTGGACATCTCTCTCTAACAACAGGCAACACAGCCAAAACACCATCATTTTTTTTTGAACGAACAGGAGAGGTCACAGAGACCTCCTTTACTTTAAATATTATTAAAGAACACCACCCTTTGCCCTTTGTTGCATTGCAGGTGTAAAGAGTAAGTTTGACTCGTGAGTAGGTAAAAAAATAAGCTAATCTACAGCTCAGAAACCACGGGCACAACCGACCAAAACACTTTGATATCCCTTTCTTCATGTGCCAACTTCATCTGGCTCTTCGACTGACCAATGCCGATCTCACCGCATGTCGTTTCCATTCCAAGCAGCTTCAGGTATTTTCATTGTTGAAGTTTTGCGATGAAGACGGCATTTTCAAGAATTTGACTTCCAACAACCGCTTATTATATATATATACACACACGTACACTGAACCACTGCAGGTGCTATAATCTGGGAGTCTGACAGCCACTTCTTCAGTACTGTAAAAATGTGAACAATGCAGAATTGCAGATTGCAGATCGAGCAATGCCTAGCCTAGCTTGTGTGGGATCCGGTCGTATTCACCGTATCTTAACTCACAAATTTACCACTTCTCACATGCCCATATATATCAATCACATCATCATCAGACTCCTAATACACCATTTTCTAGTTCCTAATTACCTCGTGAGTGCCCATATATATCAATCACATCATCATCAGACTCCTAATACACCACTTTTTAGTTCCTAATTACCTCGTGAGTTAAACTAACCCTCATGCTCATTATGCTCATCATGATCTTTGGATGATTGCAAGAAGAAATGGCCAAAACATCAGAGCTACTGGTCCAAGTACATCAAGGAAAAAAAAAGAGAGTAAGTAAGCTGTTATGGGTTGTATGTTTTAATTTTACCGGAATGGCTCTCTGAAGTTCTGAACTCTGAACTTGGACGGTTGATCATGATTCCTCATCAAGCTAATAGTACACCATGTCCATGTGGTTGTCTTATACGCCTCTGGCCAGTCCACCCTGAGCTCTCTCTGTCTGATGGCGAGAATTCCGCTGGTCTTGCCGACCCTAGGTAATTAAAAAGGAACACCGTGTTTGGAACCGAGTCAGTTTGTACTAATCTAAGTTATCTCTGAGATAAACAAATTGTGGCATCATCGTGCTGGTTCATTTCAGGTTGAAGCGTCGAGGAGATGCCCAGCTAACTGATACATATTTTTTACTCTGATGGCCATAGTAGAGCATGACATGTGTACATTCTTCTGTTGGGAAGGAGAGGGCCATTTGACCAAATTTATTGCAGCTTCATCCCTGAAGCTTCTCATTTTGAGCGGGATCCAGTGTGGTTGCAATAGCCGTTGCAGGATGTCAACCGTTCAAAAGACCATTTCAGGGTCTATTTGGAATGCGGGGAAAAAAAATCCTGTTGCGCAGATTTTTTAGTTCATCCCTTTTGCATTTGAAGTTTGCACATATGTATGTTTCTTGGAAAAAAATATTCAGTGGTATTGTTAGCCTATTACCATGCTCAACTGCTGAATTGGTCATTTAGTATTTCCTAATTTGCGAGGGGTCTCTTCTTTTTAATAAATGAAAAAATTTGGAACAACACGCTCATTACTGTTGAAAAGAGCAGCAGTAACACCTGAAATCTGAGAAGCATCACAGACAATGCCGTTTTTCAGAGCTTCTTATGCAGATATCAGCTAATGAAGAGTTGATGTTAATACTAGCTGCATTTTGTCTTAATACAATCGCATATCAATTTACGAGAAAAGAATAAATTTGCCACACACAGAACATTGGAAACGCTGTGATGTTGCCAATTTTTCAGAGCAGAGCACGCAGAGTTGCAATTTCTGAAGTTGTTCACGGTAGGTTCAGAGCTACGTACGGAATAGTATTTTTGAATCATGGAAAAGATTCTCCTTCAAACTCATGAGCTGGATGACTCAGAACAGCTGCATAAATGAACAGAAACAAGTAGGCCAGAAGATAGAAGGACACAGGCAATTTTTTCTTTTGGTTTTTTTGGATTTCTTATAGAGCTGAGCAATTAGACAAAAAGGATACATACATGCCAACATTATCGCGGTACATCCTCGCCATTGTCGGACTTAGGAGTTTAAAAAAAAACAGCACAACACAAACAAGTGTTAAAGATGATGGAGATACAGACACACACACACAAATGTGTGTGAACAAGAACAACCCTATATGTACATACATGACTACATGAGGCACATCAAGGGATATGATCAAAGATCAATCAACGAGAAAAATAAAAGAAAATAAAAAAAGGTAGTCAATGGCCAGGAGGAACCGCAAAGGGCATCAATGGATGGGACTTGGATCAGTCATGGTAGAAGAGGAGCATGATGACGCACTCCCGGATGATGCAGAGCCTGGCCATCTGCTTCCTCAGCGCCCCGCCGAGTCCGCCGCCTCCTCCTCCCTTGCGCTTCCCCGACTGGCCACTCCTCGGCTTGTTCATCTCGTCCCGGTGACGGACGGCGGCGAGTGAACAGAGGCACGGAGGGTGAGGAACCGAGCACCAAGGCTCCGCCGACGACGTGCTAGCGCTGGATCTGCATCTCGGCCGCTGCTGTGGTGTGCTCATTCCAGCGCGTCTGGTTGGGTTATATAGGGACACGCAGGAAGGGCTCACGTCATTGCCTGCCTGCCCTGGGCTGAACCTTCCATGCCAATGTCTCCCTAGCTAGCTCAGCTCAGCTGTGCTGGCCCGTGCGCGAGGTGCCTGCCCCCCTGGCCCCTGTGCATAATATCCTAGCAAAAAATATCTTCAGATTGGAGGTGGCAGCGGCCTGCTGAATGCTGAATTGCTGATAGGGCAAGCAGACCACAAGAACATCTCAGTCAAGGTCTCCAAATGCAATGCAATGCAAGGCCGGCTTTGATGATCTTCTGGGATGCAATTACTACTACTATAGTACTCTGTTTCTACATCGAGCACCCAGAAGATCAAGAAAAAGAGCATAAGGGCATCCGCAATGGTAATAGCTAATGCTAAATACATAGTCGGCGGATGTGAAGGTGAGAGACAACAACAAAGACTATTTTATATTATTTGACCCACATGTTCCTCCCACACGTTCTTGGGCTACGTGAAATAGTCTAGCTATTTACACGTAGCTAGTGACTACTCTCTCCTACTTTTACTTGTCACGTCACATCTAGATAGCCAAATAGCTAACCATTGCGGACAGCCTAATATCTCTCAGTAAAATCTGAAACCCAAACTCGATGTGCATCGAGTAGAGCACAGAGTACTATAGTACTCCCTCCGTATTGGTAAAGGAAGTCGTTTATAACAGTGACACGGTCTCTAAAACACAACTTTGACCTCTTATTATTATAAAAATCTTTGTGGAAATATGATATATGTATACTTTTATTAAAGTAGTCTTTAAGACAAATCTATTTATATAATTTTCATATTTACAAACTCAATAACTTAGAAGTTATTGATGATTTATATTTCCAATGTTTGACCCAAATCTTGTCCAAAATAACTTTCTTTACCAATATGGAGGGAGCAGTAGTAATCCGGAGCTAAAGTGCTAAACATAGGAGTACTTAAGAAGTTCATTATAAAAAAAGTAAGGAGTTGAAGCCTGCTACTCCACCTCCACAGGAGGCATGCACGTTCATGTTGTCTTAAGAAGTAGTAGTAATTAGGAGCTAAAGTACTAATCACAGTACTTAAGAAGTTCATTAAAAAAAGTACTTAAGGAGTTGAAGACTGTCTCCACAGGAGGCATGCACGTGCAGCACCGTGTACTCCCTCCGCCCCCCGAAAGAATGCAATTCTCACGTCTCAACAAGGAGTCGATAATTCAAACTTTGACTTGAATTACATAAAAAATACTAACACTTATGGGAAAAAATTATCATTGAATTAGTTAAAAATATGATTTTATAATAATTTTATAAAAAATTATTTACAAATTGTACATGCTAATATTATTTTCTATAAACTTGATCAAAATTGAGCTAGTTTGATCGGCACGCTTCCCATAATTGCATTCTTTTGTCGACAAAGGAAGTAATTCTAAGTAAACCATTGCCTCTTTTGAGTACCAGATAGTCACCTTGGTCTTTAAGTTCTTCCTTGCCATTCAAAAAACTCAAAACTAAAGACAGACTTGTCAGGAGACTTTAACTAGGTAGTAGGGTACAAAGAAATCGGTTTTAAATGACACTTCAAATGATGTTTTAGATAGTAAAGTTTAGAAAGATGCCTTTCTCTTCTCTCGAAGGCCAGTCTCAATGGGGGTTTCATAGGAGTTTCATGCACATTAAATAGAGTGTCACATCAGCAAAAGTCCACTTTTTGTATGAAACTCTAAGGAGAGAGAAGAGAAAAGTTTCATCTTAGTGAAACTCTCAAGCACTAATACCAACTATCTCTCGAGTCATGAAATTAAATGCTTATGAAAACCACAAGATGAAACTTTCCATTGAAGACGGGTTTCATCTAAGTTTCATTTCATTTCATATGACATGGTAGTCTTGGAAACAACTTAAAATAAAACTCACCACTGAGACTGGCTAAGTCCACACCAGTGCAGAGCTGTTTTCACTTTTGTGTTTTTCTTTATTTTTCCATTGGTCGCACCACTTTCTTTTTATCTTTTTGGCTTCGTGTATTTTTTCTTTTTCGTTGCTTATTTTGCTGTCTCTCCAATGTTCACATATGTAGCTTCACGCCTTCACGTATGTTCTGTTCGTAGCTCAGCACAAATTGACATGTCGTCAGTTATTGCAAACTAGAGATATATATTAAGTGTCTCATAATACACCACATACAACACAAACATGAATTTTTTTCATTAGATGCATATTAATCACCCACTTTGGCTCTCTTATATAAGGAAGTAGGAATCAATCCAAACTTTAAAAGAGGATTATCATGCATGTTCATGTTCCCTCTAGTTGTCATGATCGATTCTACTATATGATGTTCACATTTGCGTCTCATAGAAGGATTAGATCCCTACGTTTTGTGGTGGTAGCTTGGACCGATATAAAACTGCCACGCTGGTGTCATGCGCCGGGACAGGGCTCTGACTTTGCCTCTGGAAACCGAGATATTTTCTCATTGGCCAGCGCAAAAGATTCTTAAAGCGAAGAACCAGATATTTTTGTCTACTGCAACAGACTGGCAGATACCTTTAGATAATTCTAAAATAAGCATATAATATACGATTAGTGATATTATCAAGTAGTACTAAGCTATACGCATAGGTGACACGAAGGATCTGTTTGATGATTATTTTTTATCTAAGATGAATATGATTATTGGTGCGATTATATGTTGTCTGGTTAATTCCGTGGTCAGAGCTCCATATATGGATATACGTGGCTACCCATGCATTGTGTATATATGCACGTATATGGATATACATACATGGCTGGTTTCTTAGCTAGCTGGCTAGCTTCGGGTAATATACTACAAGTGCGTGTATATGCATATATATCCACATGCCTGTACTGGGACTTTTATGACACATGGGTCCACCTCGGAAATATTTCTAGAAGGCCAAAAGTCTTCTCGACGAGGGCTCGAGAGTTACATTGGTGCTGGAATACATATTTAGTCCTTGAGATACATAAGTCAAGAGATTTGATCTCTGTATACGTGCGTATAATTACTAGTATCAAAGTCCTGAGAAGAATGCAATCCAGAACCTTTTTGTCCTTGCAACTTTGATCTATGCGTGTCTTGATTAATTAAGTCAAGACACACCTACATGCTAAAAATGTTTGTACGTGGTTGTCCCGTGCCTGGGTCCACGTACCAGGGAGCCGAGCTCATGTATACGTGAGTCATTTTGATGATTATCTGCTTGGCATGCGAGGTGATCTCTGGATATCTCGGACTCTGTTTTCAGCCAAGGACTCTGGCTGGAGCGCTCAAGGTGCAACGTCTACAAGAGATTGAATGGAACAAGTTTCGGGCATATGGTTAGCCGATCTAATCGCATTTGCTTGGCGGAGGGGTCAAACGTCTTGCCTCCTGCTCTATATAAACCAGCACCCTGGCCATCGTGACATCCTGACATTCTCACGCGTCGACGCCCTGTTCCTGCTCTGACGCTTCCACGCAACTCGCCGAGAACCTGCACCCAGCATCCGCACGGCTGCTTAGCTTCCCATCTCGCCGAGAAGATCGACGCAGAGCATCCTCGACAAGCACCTTCTCCAGGATCATGTCGTCCACCTCGGCTGTCGTGCTTCCTGGTAAGTCCCTGTTTCAAAAGCATTAGTATATTCATTAAGTATATTATGGCAAGAGTTCGAGTTGAAGCCTCTTCCGATCTACGGTACATGCATAATGAAAGAGGCTCTAGCAATTTGACAACGTCAGATCCTCGCCGCCAGCGCGGTCGTTGTCAAGTTGTCGATAATCATATGGCAAGAGTTGATGCTGCTGGCTCTTCCAATCTACTTTACATCTATCATCAGAACCCCGCTCGCGCGGTTTTAGCAATTTGACAACGTCGGATCCCGCCGCGCGAGGTCGTTGTCAATGATAATATGGCAAGAGCTCAACCTGCTGGCTCTTTTGATCTGCTACACAACCATCACCGTAAAACCTCGGGCCGCGCGAGGTCTAGCAACTTGACGACGCCGAACCCTCGCCGCGCGCGAGGTCGTTGTCGAAGTTGTCCGATGATCGATCTGAGTCATGAGGAGAATCAAGGGCATGCAAGATAAATTCCCCCCTCATCATGATAGAGGTGAACAAAGGCCGCATGAGAGGAGAAGACTGCTTGTTGTCAATCCTGTGAAGGCTGTTAATTTTGTGATAAAGAGTAGGCAAGCATCAAGTTGCTGAGAAGCAAGCCAAGCTACCCTGTTGGCTGTTGCGTTTCCTGTTGCATGTAATTTAGAGGCATTAGCAAGACGAGTGTTTGCCAGCAGCTCCTTTATCAATCAACGTGAGATGCATGTACTCTAAACTGTTGCAACCTGATTTGGCGTGACATGCGAAGTAATACAAATGACACCGCCCGAGTATTTGGTGGAAGATTTACTCCAAGCTCGTTATGCTGGTAACAAGACGAGAGTGCCGAGAGGCTGTCAATTCGATCTCATGGAAAAGCGTCGTCTGAGCAATATCCGCATCGCTGGTTGCGCATTGTCCTACACTACTACCGTACCCTCATATGTCTAGTGCCGACGAGGCTAGACGAAATCCTGGCTGAGTGCCGACGAGGCGAAGTCACTACTCCACCGACACGTCCTAATTAACGGGATCGGATACACTGTTGCTGGGCACCGACGAGGCGAAAAGCAACTCACACACGTCCGTGTTAATGAAGGCCGGCATACATGACTGGGCACCGACGAGGCGATAGTCATCCCCTTCATTATCAACAAATTCCGTTTACTCCGACGTGGCGTTGGCGATGTCACGACCAAGCTTCGGCGACACAAAGCCACTCATACTATTACTACGCCATATATCGCATATGGCTGACGGCGGTCAATCAAGTACATGACGACCATCTAGCGCAGCTTAATCGGAGGTTTTCCACAAGCTCATCTTGCGGATGTAATTAACCGGCTGCGCCCAACAGGCCCCGGGAATCGGCGAACTACACAATTCACCTACAAGTCAGACCTCTCCTTAAGCATGACGCAGTAAGACGGAAGAAGATAATTTTTCGTTGATCATGTATTTTGTATATTCAAGAAAGAATTAATGAAATATGTGGTTCTCGAATATGTGTGCATGTGTCTCCCTGCATTACATTATTTTATACTTGTCTTTGCTCGGTTTTCGACCAAACAGGATCCTAGTCATTCGTTCTAGGGAATAAACAAATCCAGTTGCCGTGGACAGAATTTGAACTACATTCACTACAAATCGCCCATTTTCAGTCATTTCTAGGACAGTATCGCCATTCGAGTCAAATGGGTTTTCCCTCTTTGAACTTTAGAGGACATTTTTAGAATTACACAGTACAACGGAGACGCTCACAACACGCACGCACACTCACGTCTATGAACACACGTACGTAAACCCTACCCCTATGAGCACCTCCGAAGGTGTGTAAAATCCAGTCCAAGGCAGGCCTTCTTACAGATCTAACCAAATCCTTCCATTAGGCTATTGTATATAGTTCCTGGGTGAAAAGTTTTGTGTGTGACCATACCTATCATATCAAAATTTCACCATACATGACCTTAAAAAAAAAAAAAAAGAATCACCATGCATCCATCCTTTATAACACAAATCTATGCACCTACAAAGAAATCGTATCTTTGCTTGAATCTAGCTTTGTCACTGAAAAGGATCTGAAACACTTCCAAACAGGCCCTAATCATCACCAATATAGCTGTCCAGAACTCAAACAATTGACAGTGTCTTCAAACATCTTCTACTCTAGAACAAGTATTGATCGACTCATCGCCAAGTCTCATGTATATATATGGGAACCAAATATTCAAGCTATATATGCTTGTTTCTTTGAATTTTTCCTTTATACAACAATCACTTTTCTCCAGTTACTAATTAAAATTAAAACCAACATGATATGTTACTCCCTCCGTCCCACCGAGTTTGTCACCCCGGATTCCGTGCCATCTTATTCGATGCTTCGTCTTATTCAAATTTTTTGCACAAATATAATTTATTTTGTTACGACTTATTTTATCAATGAAGATACTTGAATATCGATTAATTTATTTTATAATTTGCATAAATATTTTGAATAAAACGGATGGTCAAACATGAAGTTCAAAAAGTCAAAAACGGCGAACTCCATGGGACGGAGGGAGTAGCCACTAACCTGCCTTTTAACTATTACAGATTCCATGAGTATATAATATCACAGATCTGCTTAGTTTGGAGTGGATTGTTTAATAGCATTAGACTATTATGTAATCAACGTAATCATTGCACAAATTCTTATGGTTCACCTTGTTTGCGATTCAATAATAAGGGCATGTACAACCCCGCATGGCGGTAGTCGTCTGCACAACCTCGAAATTTAAAGATACGGACAGATATAAAAGACAGCTCATACAACCCACGATTGCAGAGGATCCATCTTTAAGCAATTTAATGCTTTACATGTTGTTTAAGATGAACTACAAATGCATTTGTGTATACCATCGTGTGGCTATTGGGATTAAATAATATCAAGCATAAATAAGACGTACATAATTATAATATTTTAAAACAACAATATAATAAGATGCATATATTGTATTTTGAAAAATGATTATTATATTTAGTCAAAAGTTGGAGCAAAATGGCAAACAAAATCAGCGAGTCCGTTGTTGCATTCCGACGAACACCTTGCTTGCTTGCAGCCTGCGCTACGCCGCAAGACAAAATCAGCCTGCGCTACGCCGCAAGACAAAATCAGCCTGCACCTATGCTGCAAATCAAAATCGCTACGCTGCAAGACAAAATCAGACTTGCGTGCGCGCCCATGACCCAGCCACCACCACGAGTCGTGAAGTTGCTGGCTGCCGGGGAAGTCTTCGTCGCCGCCGCCGTGGTAGCAGCAGCTCTTGCTTCTGGCCTTCCCGCGCGCGCCCAAACCATAGCCGCGCGCCAGCGCCCGGGATCCACGCATCGACGATCCGAGGAGACGCGCGCCATGACCTCGGAGAACGGGACAGTGCCGTCGCCTCGCGAGGCGACGCCGACTCCGTCTCCAGCCTCCCGCAGGGTGGTTTTTGTAAAATATACATTGAAGAGACGGAGCTATAAAGGACGTGTTGTACGTGCCCTAAGTTCTGAAAAATTGTGGTGTTGGAGAACTAAAAGTACCGTGTCATTTATATATTCTTTTTTTAATGGATGGAGTTGTTATTTAAAGAAGAATGTGAGTTTAGTATTCGAAAAGAGAAACAATAGTTCTACAAAATCTTGGGAGCATGTGCACAAATAGTCCGTTGACTGAGGTCACCTAACGCTCAGCAAGCCATTTCTCGGAGCTTACGTGGAGTACCACCAGATCGAAAACGTGTGTAACGCAGCACTGTTGCCACTTCTCGTACTACAACAAGCAGCATTGCAAATTTCTGAAGTTTGTCTTGGTATCTTCAGAATTACTCCATTCCAAATTATAAGCTGTTTTAGTTTACGTATAAAATCATAGTATGTAACAAAATCTATGTACCTTTTTTTATAAAAAAATTGTAATTTAGAATAGAGGAAGTACTACTACTATACACATTAGATTTCACAATTATATTTATATTCTCTCATTCTCTGGAAATCTTTGGTTATATTGTGTGGTCCAAGGAGTTTTTTTTTTTTTTTTTTTTTTTTTGAAGAATGTTTACCACGGAAAGCTAGATTCGTCCTTTCAAAGTACATGTGCTAGATCACAGCCATACAAATAAATAAATAAACTGAGCTGTTAAGCAAAAAAAGGTACTGTAACATAATAGCTAGCTGTAGAACTCAAGTTTTTTTTTTTTTTTTTGATTCTGCATTTTGTACAGAGCAAACACACACAAAAGATACATGCTGACGTCTAGCGGTATGTACATCCTTGCCATTGTAGGACTTAGGAGTAAAAACTGAAGTAGCACAATGGCCAAAACACAGACACAGAAGTTACTGATAGATAGATGAGATACATCAAGGAATCAAAGATAGGAAAACCAATGGCCAGGAAGAACCGCGGAGGCAGCTAGAGGATGCATCAGTCATGGTAGCAGAGGAGCAAGACGACGCATCTCCAGATGATGCGGAGCCTTGTCATCTCGTCCCTGAGCACCCGCCTGAGCCCTCCTCCGCCTCCTCTCCTTCGCTTCATCCCCTCCTGGCCATTCTTCCCACTCCTCGGCTTGTTCATCCGATCCCTGAACACGGATGAACAGAGGCACGGAGGGTGAGGACGGAACCGAGCACCAAAGGCGCCACGCCGCTACTGCGGGACCTGCATCTCTGCTGCTGCTGTGGTATGGTCAACACGGAGCACCTGGTAGGATTTATATAGGGGGTGAAAGCTCACGTCATTTTGCCTTGGATCTTCTCTTGGTCATCTCTTCCCTCCAATGGCTGCCTAGGGCTACATGTGCATATCATCGTGACAACCACCACCTTGGAATTAATGGTTGTGGAGGGAGCTGCTGACAAGGCATACCAGGTGCTCCTGTCTTTGTCCTCCCAACGTAGAGCATGGTTAATAGTACAGCCAAGTGCTGCTATTATAAGCCAGTCTTAAGAGCTGCCTATACAACAATTAGTCTCTTAGTTGGCAGTAAAGTTTCTTTATTAATATTTGTTTCCCTTCTCTTTCCTATTCCTCCCCACATCCATATCTATTGGGACCCACTAATACCTATGCATCCGCGTCAAATGCTTGGTGCTAGAACAAGAGCCAAGCTCTCTTCTCTCTCTTCCCTTCTCTCCTCCACATCGTCAAAATTGCTGACTAGGTTGGCTTATAGCCCATTATTATACCTGCTCGTATAGGAAGCATCAGCACCCAAAACATTTTGTTGCATAATTTTTTCCCTTTGCATTGGGACTACAAGAGCTTGCATCCAATTCCAAGGTGTTCCTCCCTGCCATCTGGAGAAAGGGGTGGAGAAAGACAGACACAAGGTCTACAGGTTTTTTTTTTTTTGGCTTAAGCAGCAGCTTGCCAAGTTGCACGAATGTTAATGACAACGCCTCTTGACCAGTCTTGACACCGAACAGATAGTGAGTGTAATTAGGATATTATATATAAATAGCTTCCCCTGGGATTCATGTCTTATAATAAATAGTACTCCGTATTCCAAACCAACAAGTAGTAGGCTAGTAGCTAACATGTAACACAAATCCATGAAATTTGATTTGCATGAAGATGCTAGTGCCAAGTAGAAGTGTCTAGTAGTATAATACATAGGCATTCAGCTGTTGCTGCAGAACTGTCTTAGCAGCACAATGTGCTCACATTCCTGGTTCAGTCCTCAACTTGGAAGATGGTGATATATATGTTTAAGGGAATTTGTAATAACAGAAGATTACGATATGTTGAGTGCATGTATGTATCCCATCAGGATCATTCTTTTATTGCTAAAAATAATAAACCGTTAAAAATTCAATGAAGTTGCATTGCTTTTTCACTTATAATTTAAAACTGAAGAGAAATCTGTGGAGTACATCATATTCATCGCAAGAGAAGTCATCTATGTACTACCCTTTGTTAGTAGTATATAATAAAACTGAAGAACACAAAAACTGCCAGGGCTGTGTGTTGTGTATGTTTCAGGACAGGGCTATAACTTCAACAACGGGATATTTTACGTGGGCCAGCACAAGATTCTTAAAGTGTAGAGCCACACAGAAGAAGATATTTTTGTCTAGTGTAACAGACTGTATGATATCTTTGAATAATCCTAAGATAACCATATAGTATATGGTTAGAGATACTATCTACGTGCTAAACTTATGGGAGGATCCTGATCATAATACATACACATGTTACCTGAAGCAATAGTATATTTGCCATGAGAGAATTTTGAATCATGTGCAAAGGGGGTTACGTCATGACTGGCTGACTCATTACTCAGGAAATCTTCTTTTATCTTCTTTTCTTATGATTTGCTCTTTTATAATGGTGATGTTTGTGCAATTTTCTCCTTCTTTCCCTAGGACAAATTTCCTCTATCTATATCTCTCTATATATATATACTTACAAAAATTTTATTATGGTTGAAAAAAAATAAGAATTGTTGGTGAGGAGAAATCTAATGGCTAGAAAATTAGGGGTGCAAAAAGGTATCGGGAGGTAGCAAATGGGTACTGAATCTGTGGGAGCAGAACCAAAAATATGTGGGTACTATCATCATTTTGTAGAATTTTTGTTATTTAACTAAGGGTAAAATAGTAAATTCATATTGCTGGCAATATAATCAGCTGAGGAGCTCTTTTGATGCATATACCACCTTCTATGGTCGTAAATTCTATTAACCGTTGGGCTGCACTCTAGCGTGATGGCGCTATCCCACTTATGCATTTATCTGCCTCCCACGCTCTTCCTCCCACTCGCACCTGCACCCACATCGGAGACGAAGAGAAAAAAAGATGGTGACAGTTAGAGTTACAGAGGGGTTTAGAAGTCGGTTTTGGGTCACCCCTGGGCACCAAAAACCGAGAACCGAAACCGAACCGAGGAATACCGAAAACCGAGCCGAAAAATACCGAAACCGAAAAATTCGGTTCTGCTCGGTTCCTAGTTCTCGGGAACCGAATTTACCGAGGTATATTCGGTTCTCGTACCTCGGTAAACCGGGCACCGAACCGGTACCGAATTTACTGAAATGTGTTGAGTGTGAGTGTTGTTATATTGTTAATTGTACTAATGTAGACTATTATATTATGTATTTGTGGTATTCTACTCTTAAACTTTTATATGTATGTATTTGACACCATAATTGTCTATGAAATCATGTTTAAATTAGTTTTTGAACATGAAATTACATGTCTCTTTGATTACTTTCGGTACTTTTCGAAATACCGAAACCGAACCGAAAAGTACCGAAAACCGAATTCCCTCGGTACCGATTTTTTGAAGGAACCGATCGGTACCTGTTTTTCGGAAACCGAATTTACCGAGGAACCGAAAACCGAACCGATCGGTTTCGTAATACCGAATGCCGGGGCTTTGAGTTTTGGGTATGGCAGTCGTGAAACGGTGGAGAAGATGGGAGAGACATAGCGGGGGCGTGGTGGGGCGACAGAGTGCTGCCAGGGGGTGGCGGGGATGGCGGTTGGGTGGGGCTAGCGGTAGGGACATCGCAACAAAGCTCGTTGAAGCCCTGGGATTAGGGTGGGAGGGGCGAGAGGTGGTGGTACGACAACGCGGTCACCGCTAGCCATCGGTGGGGGGGCAAGGGTGGGGGCGGGGCGCAGTATGGAATCCACGGAGGTTAGCGAAGGGTGAGGGGCGGGAAGATAGGGCGTTGGTCGGTGGCGGCCGGGTAGGGCGAGCACGAGCACGAGCATACGGTGGAACGATATAATTGGCTATTTTCAGTTGCAATCGTTGCTTCCTTGGTTATTTGCCACGGTAAATTGCGGGTCCATATGGGTCTATGAAATGTGGACATGATGGCAATTTTGCAAATCCCATTTTTTTGTAATGGCAAATAGTCCTTTCTAATGAAAAAAATAGCTACAACATTATTTACCCTACAAACTTTCGTTGTTACGACTCATGAAGGTCATTTGTGGTCATGCTACATAAATCTTAATGGAGGCGTGCAAAAATGATTAATTATCATTGTTACATCATGTATGGTGCCCTTAATTATAGATGGCTGGTTGGTTAGTTTTTCATAAAATGTTTCTAAACAATAAAAAAATAGTTTTTCATAAAACGTTTCTAAACAAAAAAAAAACGGTGATTCATTATTTCCTACACTAGATGGTAGTTTTTTTTTAGAACCACGCTAGATGGTAGTGGTAGCTCACTTTTTATATGAAATCTGTTTCTTCTTCTAGATAGTAGTAGATGTAGGCCGTAATGTGAGTGCGTGACAAGCTTAGGCAAATGACGTGCTTCCTCGGGCTCCATCTTCCTCTGCGGCCCACTAGATTTTTTTTCGGCCCATTAGATTTTTGTCTCCCATTCTGTTCTTCTGTTTTGGGGTTCCTTCTATTTTTGTCATCTCAATGCATGTGCTGCCTAGACTTTCATCTCAACATTTAGATCCATTAGTCCATAAATATCTCTCCTCAATCAGCTAGAAGCTCTACTAAGTTCTAGTACTAAAGAACATTGTGGTGCATCAAAATTTTAAATACAAAGAGACAAAATTAATAGAAGTTAACAATGCACATATCGTTGTATTTATCACTACGTGTGAGGGTTCAAATGACATAGCACTCAAGAGACCGAGGATTTTATATTAGTTTGGGCAAAGTGCCCTACATCATGAAAGAGCCTCTAGCCTAGTAGTTAGAGCATCTAGGCAAAGACCTAGCACATTTAGGTTTGACTCTTCGTGAGAGCGAGTTTAAACAAGTCTGCATTATTAATTTTTTTTTAAAAAAATATAGGCTAGGGGCCCTACGTCTAGTGATAATTTGCTCTAGTTCTTGGACAAAGGCTCGAAGATTGCAGTAGAGGTTACAAAACAAGGTGAGAGAGAAACTAGGGTTTAGTGAGCTTTACGTGGAGGATGTGTATCCAAAAGAGAGTCTACGGTGGAGGTGCCCACGGTAGATCTAGATGAATTCCAAATTCATCTTTTTCCATTGGTAGCCCTACCAAACAACGGCTTATTCAACTGACGCTTTTTGTGGCTAATAAGCCGGCTTATGCTATTTTGTTGTGAGAGAAAACAATGTATTATGATTGATAAGCCAGGTTAATAAGTTTAAGGGAACAATTTATTTGAATGATGCTTTCTGCGGATAATAAGCCAGCTTATGCTTTTATTGCGAGAGAAAACACTGTATTATGGTTAATAAGTTTAAGTGAACAGGGTAGTATGCCTATCTGAGGGCAAGCAAGTGCCATTGCTAGTGTTAGTGGGCGGGTCCTCTCTCCTACTGCTATTGCATTCAGTTATTATCGAACATAAAATAGATCGATAGTTGCTAAATGAATGGACGTATAAAATGAATTAATTAGTGTAAAAGAATGATTTGTGCCACGATAATGGCTCAAGACTTCAAGAGGGTGACAATGGAGTGGCCTCCCTCTTCGGCGCCTTCTGCGGTCCCGGCCCGCATCGCCTTTCCTCTCTCAGCCCTCTTCGGCGCCTTCTGCGGTCCCCGGCCCGCATCGCCTTTCCTCTCTCGGCCGGCTTGTTGTTGTGAACTACTGTAGAAGTATGATGGCTTTGCCGCTTTGAGCAACGCGCGCATCAGCACCACACACGGCCAAGGAGGCAAGGAGCTACTCGCAACAAACTTCTAGTGCTGTGCCAGCACTGCTGTACCACGGCATACCATACCACCAGCAGCAAAGGGACGGTGTGCTTGAGACTTGAGAGATCGAGCGACCTTGAAGCTTGGTCTGCGCGGCGCGGTGGTGATGGATGTCAAATGCCGGCGCCTGAGGGGAAGGTGGCCGTCGTGACGGCGTCCACGCAGGGGATCGGCCTCGCCATCGCTGAGCGCCTCGGTCTGGAGGGCGCCGCCATCGTTGTCTCCTCACGCAAGCAGGTCCCACGCCGGCAAAATATCTTTCTTTGATCACCTTCTTGTTTGCATTGCTTGAATGCTTGCTGTCCTCGATCTCTTGGGTTTTTCCTTACTGCTGCTTCTGACTGGGGGGTTTCTGTGTGGTTGGAATTGGATCTGTTGGTGGTGTTGCAGAAGAACGTGGACGAGGCGGTGGAGGGGCTCAGGGCCAAGGGGATCACCGTGGTGGGCGCCGTCTGCCACGTGTCCGACGCACAGCAGCGCAAGAGCCTCATCCAGACGGCCGTCAAGGTTGGAATCGTGGAAGGGGTTTCAGTCTTTCAGGGCTTGGTTGCTTGTCCTCGTTGTGTCAATCTACATTAGTTATTTTTTCAGTCCAATTCACTATAACACGAGTGGATTCAGGACTTCAGGTGAACAGGAGTAGGTGCAGCCAAACAGGACTTCAGTTCAGATGGGTTACATTACATTGTTAGTTTCCTCTTGTTGCTGAGCAATCCCAACAGTCCTCGCTGCTGAGTGCTGCCAACTTTTTGCTGAATCTCGTGGGGAAGCCTAGAATTAAGTTTGGCGTAGATGTGCATCAGGAACTCCTGTGAACTCAGTATTTTTCTTACCCCTACTATAAGAACTGGTTCTGTTGCTCACCCAACATTAACTGGCTGCCGTCGTTGGTTCCTCTGCTTAGGGCAAAATTGGGATTGGTTTGTCACCTGGTATTTCTAGCTGCTTGCTTAAGCAGTGGCACTGTCTGAACCAGGAAACATGGATTCATGGTTGGTAAAACACAGGCATTGATAGATGCAGCTTTAAGTTAGGTAATACCGTAACAGTGAAAACCATCTGTGCAAATAATGCACTAGAGCTAGATTTTTTTAATGAAATGAATAGCTAAGACAACCTCTGCTATACAAATTTCTAGTGGAGTTCCACTGATTAGTATAGCACCTTTTACGAAAAAAAAATTTTTCAAGCCAAAAGAGTTGATGGCTACCTGAATAAGGCATCTGACGACGGTGTCTGACACCCCGGACTCCACGATCGCCGTAAGGTTCCAAGCGGTGTTCCGTGATGCTCTTCCGTCTGTTAGGAGGGAGAACATGCACAAGGTCCTCCCCATACTCCGTGTCCGCTTTGCAGGGGAGGATTTGGTTGGCTCGCCCCCGCCAAACTAGTGTCTCCGCCTCTTTAGGTTTCCTACTTAACACAACCCTCTAAGCTCCGGCGTTAAAGCTGGTGCCGTTTGTAGTGTGTTTGGCCTAGTGGGCTTCCAGGCAACTCGCTTTGGAGCACACTAGGATGTATTGAACTTTTGGCCTTCTTTCGGCATTTCTCTTAATGAATCACATGTGAAGGCCTGCGTTCGAAAAAAAAAGGCATCTGAGGATGTGACGATTCTTGGTAGTAATCAACCGCTTATATATATATTGTTGCAGAACTTTGGGCACATTGATATTCTTGTCTCCAATGCTGCTGCAAATCCTAGTGTAAGTGGCATTCTTGCAATGAAAGAGGCTGTTCTTGATAAGCTGTGGGACATTAACGTCAAGGCTTCTATTCTTCTTCTTCAGGTGAGCAAATTCTTCCACCTACTTGACATTCTCTACAAATAAAGGTGACATCACTCTCTTCCTCTATCGAATGTTTTTCAGGATGCCGCTCTCCACCTACGGAAGGGGTCATCTGTGATTCTTATTTCTTCAATTGCTGGTTACAATTCAGAGAAAGGATTGTCAATGTATGGTGTTACAAAGACTGCTCTCTTTGGTCTCACAAAGGTATATGCTTATCTGTTTTCTTGTCATTTTTCACCTTGTTTGCTGTATCTGACCGATGTCTCAAAACCATCTTATTGTCCTTTATATGTATATATAAAGTTCTAATAAATGTTAATACATCTTCGTTAATTATAGTATTTGTAATTTATTAGCATATGCAATGCGTCGACCCTTCAGACCAGGGACGGAGCCAGCGGGGGGGCTACCCGGGCTCCAGCCCCCCTACAGCTGCTAATCAAGTGGAGCCCTCCCTCAGCCCCTCCTTATTTTTAGGCATGGATTAAGCTATTTTTAAGCATGGATTAGGCTATAAGAGGGGTTGCTAGAGGTAGAAGATAATCTTCAGCCCTCCCTTTGATTATTTTTTCTGGCTCCGTCTCTGACTATGGGGGATGTTACATAGTTGGTTTGCATCTTCGGCTTCCCTAACCTCACCGTCTAGGCGCTTCGGTTGTGACTACGGAGGGATGTTAGAGTACATCCTTGCGCCACAGTGGCATGACATAGTGTTATGAGGTGCCAGCTAATTAGATCGTTAAATGCCATGTGTCATCTCGATCAAACAAGCAGGGCTAAATGGTGTTACATAGTTTAAGGCGCACAACACCTTTTTTAGCCTGGGGGCTGAAGTAGACGACCTGTTATTTGTACATCAGGAGGTTACATAGTCTTTTTTTTTTACAATTTTTTTTTTTGGATACTTCATTGCTGAGCTATTGATCTTCCTTTTAGGCTCTTGCCGGAGAGATGGGACCTGATACTCGTGTTAACTGTATAGCCCCTGGTTTTGTTCCTACACGGTTTGCTAGTTTCTTCATAGATAATGAGACCATTGTAAGTGACTTCTCCTATCTCTGCTTGCATAGTTTGTCTTCATATATTTTGATGATTGGTTAATGAAAAAGGAAACCATTTGACATTGTTACAACGTTTCTTCTTTGTCCTGAAAAATTAAATATTGTATATATATCTTTAATGGCCTACTCAATTCAAAATGCACTAAAATAACTTTTGAATGCTCTATTGTGCGGTGCTGGGAGATAGCTCAGACCCTCGCGTCACCCCCGCTCGGGTGACTCGAGTGGCGCCGCGCCCCCCCTTCTCCTTCCCTCCGCCGCCGCGGGGGGCCTGCCGGGAATCCGTGTGTGGGCCCCGGGGCGGCGGCGGTGGGACCTTCCTCGCCCAATGGCGCCAAAACCGGCGCGGCGGAGCTCGGCGCGGCCCACCGGCCATGGTGACAAAGAAGTGGCGTAGGGGTGTAGATCCGGCACCCCCATGGCCAAATCTGCGGCCGGGCGGCGGTGGGGATGTCGGGTTCGGGCGGCAGAACGCTGGCGAAGTTCGAGCGGCCCGGCGTGGGGACGACGACAGCGACGGTGCGGGGGTGGGTGCTGGCCGTGTGCCGCTTTCGGCGTCGACATAGGTGTCCGGGAGCGGGACGGTTTCTGGGAGTTGTTCGGGCGGTCGCAGCCGCCCCTTGGGCTCGTCGGATGCGGTTGCTCACCCGGCGTTGGTCAATGGTCGCCTGGCGTCTCCGGGCGGTAGTGGTGCGGCTTCTTCGGTGACGCCGTAGTGGCGTAGCCGGCCATGCCTCGAGGCTCGTGTGCGGTGCCGTGGCGGTGCCGCCGCGATGTGGAGTCCGGTGGAGGTCGCCCTACAATCACGGCTCGGCGGCGGACACGGTGGTCCCCTTTTCGTTTGCCCCCTCCTTCTTGTTGGTGGTCACTCGCGGGCAATGCTTGGTGCTATTGCCGGCGTTGCCCCCTTTGGCCTTGATTGCCGCCACGGGGTGGTTGTTGTGAAGACGGAGGCTTCAACATCTTTGTGGGCACCGGGTCTTGGACCTCGCTCCAGTCGGTTCCTTCAGCTCCGGTGATCGCGGCGTGGCAGCGGGTGGTGCGGGTGGTGGACATGCACGGTGGTGGGATGTCGGTCTTCTCATGTCGCCTGTTTGGCGGTCTTTGCTGGCGCAACTTTTTGCGGCTACTAGCGTGGCCGGGCGCGCCGATCTTCCCGGGAGGCTTCGCAGTCCGCAACAACGGCTCGGGTGTTTGGTGGGGAACCGGGATCGCGACCGTGGCCCATGCTGTGGGTACTTTGGGCGAAAGCTTTGGCGATGACGGTACCTTTGGGTGTCGTTCTCCCCGTTGAGGGTGTCGCGTTCCCTACACTCGCGATCGGTGAAAACCCGGTCCTTTTCGGACAGCAACGGCGGGGCGCCGAACGCCGTAACCTTCTTGAAGGCATCGTCGTGGTTATGGACTCGGTCCGGATGTCTCGTGGCAGGGCCTGGTTCGTCGTTTCCACTGCTGTGTCGTGGGGTTTTGTGCTAGTGGTGGAGTAGGTGTAGATTGGTTGCTCGCGTCGATGTCCCAATCAGACCAAGCAAGGAGTTAAGTGGGCGCTAGTTGTGGCGTGAGTTGAGTTGACTTGATACCTAGGTGTGCAGGTGGAGTATGGTACCCTCCACAATTATATGGTTTTTCTGGCCCGGTTTTCAGTCTAAAAACTAGACTGACACTTGTCTTATCCTTTATTTGTGTAATAGAAATCACGGCAAATCTTCTGTCGTCCTTTCGGAAAAAAAAATGTTCTATTGTGCCACATGAACGCCTTCAGACATTTTTCTGTCTGATTTCAATTGTTGCATATTATTATCTCATTGCTAAACAACGTCGGATGTGATCATTATTATTAACATGTTCCTTCCATTCAAATGGATGTACCTAATAACCTGAATTATTCTGCAGAGGAAAAAGCTTAATGACAGGACTATGCTTAAGAGATTGGGTTCTGTGGAAGATATGGCGGCGGCTGCAGCATTCCTGGCATCTGATGATGCATCATTCATTACAGCTGAAACCATTGTTGTTGCTGGAGGGGTGCCGTCTAGATTGTAAATTTGGGTCAAGTTTATAATCACTTCATTTGGCTGTGTACTAATCACCGATTGCCACTAGGCCGGTGACATAGCATCTATATACTGTAATAATCCACTCTGAAGCTACGGGTTGTGCTAAGTTTTATTAAGTTGGATTGCGGTGTGACTACACACCTCTTTTTTTGACCGAAATGTGACTACACACCTGTCATAAAACATAATATATTTTTAGTTGTCTTAAGTAGAAAAACGGGTAAATGACCCGATCGTGAAAAAAAAAAGTTGTCCTACGTCAAACCATCCTAAACTTGACCAGGTTTGTAGAAAAAAAATCTTTACACTACCAAATGCATTCCTTTAGATACATGATCAATTGCAAACTGGTGACTGTGAGTCGTGTTTTTTAGCAGTCTGTGAGTACTGACTGAGTATGAATGGTTAGTAGACGGGCCCAAAGGATAGTCCAGGTAGGCCGTAGACTACCCTGAAATTTGGCCCATAACATTTTTTTCTACCTCGCATTCATAGCCCAAAACGATGTAATGGCTCAATGGCCCAATAGGATAACCCTAGCCCAGCAGCAGCTCGGTCCCGTCTCTCCACGCGCCGACGCTCCCGCGATTTCCCTCCGCCGTCCGAGCGACGCAGTGACACCCCTTCTCTCAGGCTCGGCCTCTTCCGCGACGGCGGGGCAGTACCAGGCTCGGCGGCGGCGTCAACGGTTCCCCCTCCCGTTTCCTCCGCACATCAGCCGGCGACCCTGTGTGCGTACCTCCCGCTCCCCTCCCGCCCTCCGCTGGACCGTCGACGGCGCCCGGCCCCGGCGGCTGTGCTGCGCACCGCCCGCGCGCGGCCGTCGGGCAGCGGGAGCCAGCGGCCGCTGCTCCACCATGGCGGTCTCGCCGCTTGGGAGCGCTTATGCCCCAAAGCGAAGCGTTACCCGTCCTCTTAGCTGTTCCGAAGCGTGCGCTTAGTGTCTCTTTTTGGAACCCCTGTTTAGATGTGTGTCATTGATCAAAGCTGTTATTCTTTTGCAGCATCCGTGAACAACTAGTAATTTGGAGTTATGGATTTGCAAGAGAAGACAACCCCTACTCATCAGGGAAAAGAAAAGAAAAAAGGAAGTGCAAAGAAAAAAGAGAAAGGAAGGAAGAGAACATCATCTGCTTTGGATTCTACTAATGGTGAGACATGTCCGCTAAGTTTATCACCTTTAGAATTGAAATTTGACTTTCGTTTACATCTCCTATACAAATGGCACAGGTTTTTTTTTAATATATAACAGTGATGGAGTTGAATTGTTGATTATCTCATGCACTAACTATTTAACCATGAATGAACAGGCTCTTTTTATTTAACATTTTTGTCTTTGGGAAGTTTCAGACACAGTCATCAATGAGGAAATGCCAGAGTATAATCTTGATGAACCTACTATGGAGGAAAAACTAGCAACCATGAATCTGATCAATAAAGAGAATGGAATCAGTGAGACTGAAAAGCAATCGCTCTCTGTGGCACCACCAAGTGCAGATTCAGTCCATATCTTGCTGAAGCAAGCTCTTCGTGCTGATGATAACGTGGCATTGTTAACATGCTTGTATAATAGAGATGAGAAGGTATTGTTTTCTGTACTAAGTTTGGTGAAAGCATCTTCTCCTTCTGGCTCTTATCCTTTGTTGGTTGTTTTTTTCTTCTCGAAAAACGCAGGAGAGCTGCATATCATTATATTAATAAGATATATATCCTTTGCTGGTTGTACTACCAATCTAATCTGAAATCAACTTCATACCTGTTATAACTGATGAAAGTTTTGCTCCCTCCAGTCAAAAATATTTGTTGATTTGACATTACATGCTATCAAGCTTATGAAGCTGGACTATCATCGTTCAAAGTTCTTAGACTGGATAAGTAAAAACCATATATGCATTTGTCACAACAAAACATACACTCAAAAGTTTTCTTTGTTAGACAATGTTGATGTCCAAAGCAGCATATTTTTGTGTCTGTAAGTAGGCCTGCATACTCTGTTTGGCATATGCAAGTTTAGGTGATGCGAGCCTCACATGTTTTCCTTTCTTCAGGTTAATAGAATTCTATCATAACTAGAAAAGGAAAACTACAGAACTGCTCTTAATCAATTGTACTTGGCTAAATGATGAATTTGATGGTTTAACTGAATGTGCTCTAGTCTTGGGTTGATCATATATAGTCATCTTTTCTCTTGCTACTCCCATGTTAATGATTTTATTTCTTGAAATTTGAAAATAAACAGAATAGGTTGTATGAAAACCATAGTCAAAATTTGTTAATCCAATATATTCATTCAGATTGTTCTTGACAAACAGCAGTGAGTTCACTATGTCTTATAATTTATTGCTGGGTTACACAGGTTATCACAAAGTCTATATCACTCCTAACACCAGCAGATGTTGTGAAGCTTCTCAAGTTCTTTGTGTTGCAAATACAATCTAGGTAATATTTTGTGGAGGTGCTTTTTTGCTGATTTAATACATAAAGGTTTTGTGGTGCATGTAACTGGAGATAAGTCATTGAGTACGAGATGGCCCATATGGGGCTTGCACACCCTCAACTCTTCCAATTCTTACAGTAATTAGTCTCTTGTTATTCTTTTCTAATCATTTATTATTACTGGCATGGTTTGTGTGGCTTTCTCCACTCCTTGCCTTGCTTTTTGGGGACTGTGGTTTGGAAAGTAGTTATATAATTACACATGAATGGCTGCTGAGAGACAACATGATGTTTATGCATATCTTACTCATATATTTGTGTCCATTGGAATGCATAAGCATGTAACATGTTTTGTTGGCTGATCTTATTTGTATATGTGTGTTCATTGTAATTTATAAGTTTAGTGTTGACATCCTGATCCCAGTGACTTTTTCTGCTTGTTGAGTTCTTTATTTTGCTGTAATGCTGTGTATATTGTCATGATATGTTTATACATAGTGCTGTCATGATTTGTTTACCTTTTGGGATCGAGGATCCTGGCTACTTGAAGGATGCTAACGCAGTACATTTCTAAGTTCTATCTTGAAGGATGCTAACGCAGTACATTTCTAAGTTCTAGTGTTACTCTTTAATTAGCTATCGCAATTTGGTACAACCGACTAATTTCTAGACCGTTACCTCCTCAGGGGTGCAGTGTTGGTTTGTGTACTCCCGTGGCTGCAAACTTTACTAAATCGACACATGAGCAGCATAGTGTCTCAGGAGTCTTCTCTGTCATTGCTCAACTCGCTGTACCAGGTTAGTAACCAAAGTAACCCCATTGCTGTGAAGAATGTTCAATGCAATATCTGTCTCCATGTTAAATGGGGAAAAAAACTCTAATAGAACCTTGCGTACCAACATTTAATGTTTTAACTTATGCTTGAAAGTAACACTCATCCTGGTGATCATTTATGATGATTCATGCATGTATAGGATCTTACTCCCTGATTTAAAAGTGAACTTGCAAATGCACTGTATTAAGGATATTCTACTCATCACTCCTCCCTGGTCGTGCTGAGTTTGGTCTGCAAAAAGACAATGTAGCCTCAAAAAGTCTATCCTACCAGTTTTTGGTTCCCTGTACAGTTCATATAGCATGATAGCAATTTAAGTCATGTCTACCATTGGACACACATTTTACTGGCTACATTTTATTCCAGCTTATTGATGCAAGAACATCAACATTCAAGTCGGCATTGCAACTCTCCACCACTCTTGATTACCTTTTCAGCGAGGTAAGTTTCCTTCCCAGCAACGTGTCATCAGTTTTGGAATTACAATTAATCCTACTATTATGATCCAGATTGTTGATGATGAAGCTGAGGAGGAGGTACCACCACCGATAATTTATGAAGACAAGGACACTGATGATGAAGAGTCTGAAGTTGACGCAATGGAAACAGACGGAGAAGAGGCTGAAGAGCTAGGTGATGTTACTGATGCCTCTGAAAATTCTGATGGAAGTGAGATCATGAGCGACTGAGCTCTCCCAAGTACTGAAGGCTCGTATGTCAATTATCCTCATGAGATGGAATTTTCACGATGACTGCTTGAGATAGTTGTTTGCTTGTACTTTGTGGAGCTTAACTGCATCTATTGTGTGCATGCTATTATCTCAGTAGATTTTACCCTCCTATGGGAATGTATTCAACAAGCTTTTGGATGACATATTAGTGACATTTGAACTGAGAAGGGTAGTTAATGCAATTGATTGAGCAAGTAACCATTCCAACTCTTATAATTTCTGCTCCTATGAAGGGTAATTGTCTGTGTATATGGTGCTTGAGGTCACAATTATTATTCAGACGAGTGCCCAATTGAAGCTTTGGTCGATGGTCGTGCGTTCTGCGTTGGCCTCGACCGACCAAACACTTAAAAATGATATATATCCTTCTGACTTCCAAACATAAACAAACCTATCCGGCTCTTTGACTTTGAAAGTCAGCTGGCCAACGCCCATCTTACTGTGTCGTTCATTTTAATGTCTTGCCGATGGCATTTGTCAAGTATTTGACTTAACTTGGACAGTCGCATACACTGAACCACTAGCGTGTGTTCTCAGCAGCGTCAACAATTTTTATACCGTGAAGCCGTGAATCTTTCTGCTCCCAGTGTGTACAGAGAGTGGATAGGAAGACTTATCGGCCACTGAGCAGCCGACAAGTGACCTATCTCAAATTCCTAGTTTTGATGCAGACGCAGCTCAAAAAGATTAGGGAAACCGTAAATTCAGATTAGAGGTGTAATTTAGTTGTGGTAGAATCTGACGCGTGCTGATGACTTTCTCCCTTTCTGAATCCTGACATTTGATTTGCAGGCAGAAGCGGCCAAAGCGGCCAAAGCCTCATCAGTGTTCCTGAGCAGGTACAGCAACTAGTGCTACAAGTAATGGCCAGTGGTCCGGCTTCACTGGAGACTGGAGAATAAGTACTACTAGTAGTAGTAAGTAAACGAGCTGTTACAAACTCTTGTTTACAGCAATGGCCTGAACTTGGACATGGTTTCTGAAGCAAGTGTGCCAAGTAGCTGTAGGATACGACTGTATGTCGCGAGCTCCCCAATGGCGGCTAAACCGCTGGTTTTGCTGACGCTGGGTGAAAGGAAGAGCGGTTTGGAACTGGAACCGACCCCAATTTGCCCTATTCTAAGTTGATGTATGTACTGGACAAAGCATTAACCTGTCCTACACCTACACGCTGGTTACATTTCAGGTTGGAGTGTACAAGGGATGGATCCAATGCAATGCAATGCAACAGGAGCACTGGACTTCGCTGAATCGCTGCTGGTCACTCCATCAGAGCCAGGACTCACTGGTTTGAGGTCACTACAGGTTGTGGCTGCAAATGAGAAAAGCTTAGCTGAGGTCTGCTGAATCTGCAACAAAATTCTTTTTTTTTTCTCTCTCTCTCTCTTGGCTAGAACGTTCACCTAAGATTGATTGATATAACAACAGGCTTGAGATGCTGAGAAAGCATCCTACATGGAAGGTTGGTGTCAGCACTATGCTATAAGAATGACCATTGGCCCGGCTTCACTGGAAAATAAATATTTTTTTTGAGACCACGCCGTCAAGGCGTTTTTCATTAAGCGAATAAAGTTCAAACAACAAGACACCACGGTAACCAAACAATTACCGAGGCTTAAACCTAACACTACTGGATTTAAAACGGGGTTTACATTTGGACTACTTTGCGACAAGACGACCCGCCCGTAAGCAAGGCTAGGCGACCTCCTCGGGCGAGGCCCTCCAGGTTGAGGTCCATGGCGGAGAGGTCGAACTGTCCGTCAAGAAGCTTCGAACGGCGCCGCTTAGCCGACGGCATACCACCCGGAAGGCGTTCGACCACCTCCTCCACGCCACCGGCGCCTCCCCAACCGGCACCTCCTCTCCCAACTTCCGAAGCAAGAGCATCGGGCTCGCAAAGTCATTAGCGGCCCTTGGCGCGGTTATACGCTCGCTGCGCTTGCAGTGTATGCATGGAGGCCGGAGTGCGCTGGCCGACGGAGACGCGGTCCCGACTTGATCGGTGGCGAATCCGGCGGCACACACACTAGATCCTCAATCTCTGGCGGTGTCGGGACCTCGGGCACAACGATGCGGGGAACCTCGTCTTCGGAAGACACAGGAGGCGGGTCCGAGGGGCTGCGGGCACCTCCCGCATCGAAGGGGCCTCCACGAACGTCGGCGATGTGCTCGAGGCCGTGTACTCCGCCGCCACAAGATCAGCCCACCGTCGGCTGCGGCGGGGGTGCGCACGCTAGATGGCGGATGTCGTGCGGCGCGGTGTGGAGCAACCGCCGTCGGCTCATCAACCAGGCCCCCGGCCGAGGGGGCTCCACAGCCACACGCGACTCGAGCTCCGGTCGGGCGGCGTAGCTCGGCTGCGATGGTGAACCTCGGTGAAGGGTGGGCGGCACCGCCGCCAACGAGACCGGTCACGAAGGCTGCGGCCGACGACGGCGCCCGTCGGCGGCGTTCTTGCGGTGCACCTGCGTCCCTAGCGGGCATGTGCCACACCACCGCCGGGGGCGCCCCCCGGTGAATGTGTCGTCGATGTCGAAAGTGGGGGCGGCGAGAAACTCACCAATCCGGATCGGGCGCAATCGGGTCGGAGGGCTTGGAGCGCCGAGCCGCCACCTGCGCCTGTACACGCTGGCGGCGGCTCGCCCGGCGGCCCGACTCGCTGAAGGTAGTGGACGACGGTGTGTGCAATCCGGGCCCGATGTCTCGTCTTGAAGCGAGGGAGGCAACGGGCGAAGAGGTACAATGGGCGGCGATGTGGTCGGCCGGGACGGTTGAAGCGAGGCCGATGAGGAGGGGCGCGGGCGGGGCGGGCGACGCGGGGGAGGTGGTGCACGGCGGCGTCCGGCGACGGCGTTGGACAAGCGTGAAGCCATCATTGTCGGCCGGCGGCACGTGGCGTCGAGGAGTCCGGCGGCCCGGCCGAGCGGCCGGATGCACGGGCACACTTCGATCAGCGTGGACCGAAGTCGCGAGCACGCAGGGCACACTGGCGGATCGGGAGACCATCGAGGAACGAGGACGACGGCGGCGACGGCGGCGAAGATGACCATCCAACGAGGTGGCGACCCGGCGTGCGTGGCGCAGCGTAACCCGCGCAGGTCGGCGGGCGGCGCCACCATTGTGGCTCGGCGGTGCCGCAAGGTACGGCGGTCGGCAGCGGAGGGCGATTCATCATCGGAGGCCTCGCCGTCATCATCCGCCAGCGCGATGCCCGCGCGCCTTCAGCGACCCCCGGATGGAAGGCGCGGCATGGGGGGAGGTGGAAGGACTGACCGGCGGGGCAGATGGGCGGATGAGGACGGTATCGGGGTCATCGTCGCCGCCCAGGACGTCTTCCACGCCCGGCGGCGAGCCATCCGTGACACCAAGGGCCACCGACCGAACCGGGCGGCTCCTGGGCGGCGGCCGGCAGCGGCGGCACGCCCCGGGCGGACGAAGAAGGGGCGCGACGGGTCGCAGAGACCGGACGGTCCGCATGGGGAGGTGGTGTCGGGGCCGTCGGAGCCAACCCGCGGGCGGAGGTCGCGGATCTCGCGCCCGCACAAAGTCGCGGACGGCCGGATCGCCTCATTTGTAACACCCGTGTTTTTACATCATTTTAAAATTCACTAAAAATTTGAACTTTTATAATTACAATTAAAACTTGATTTATTTTCCGCTAAACCGAACCCCTTAAAAACCCGCATTCAAACTCTCACCATATAGACAAATAGGAAATCTTGTTGTTGCTTGGTGAACTTTATGGTGACCGACGATGCAAGGTGAGATCTAGATTTTATTTATGGAAGTATAATATTGCATGAGAATGATTTACAATTTTCTCGGGAATAAAATATCAAAACTCGTGTGTACCAAATATGTATTGAATATTTTTATGAGCACGATAAATAATTATTCTCGACAATAAAAATCACGGGAATATAAGTATGCTTGTATAAATAGTTATAAAATATATAGTACACATGAAATCACGAGGGCTCGGGGAAAGCATGTGTGTTTAAATATATATAAAACATTTATGCAAGTACGAAAGTGAATAAATATTTTCATGAGTATGAATCATAGGAAGGTTTAAATGAGTACTTGTGCAAATGTTTGTAATAAATATATTTACACACATATGAGGAAAAGGGAGAGAGAAAGAATAAAGGAGGAAGGAGAAATAAAAGGGAAAGGAAATAGAATTCGGAAGGAGCTCTCGGGCTCACTTCCTCCTTCCTTCCCCTCCGCCCGCCCAACCGGCCCTCCGCTTCCCTTCCCTTCCTCCACATCACGAGCGAGGCCAGCCCGGCAGCGAGACCAGGCCGGTTGGCCCAACCGGCTGGCACCCGAGGCCGCCTCTCCCTCTCTTCCCTCGCCGCGGTAGGGGCCCGCGGCCCTTCTTCTCCAACACGGCCGAACGCGTGGGGCGGCGGCGACATCGCGGCCCCGCTTCACCGCCGGGCGCCACGGCGAGGGAGACCGAGCGGCGGGACAAGTGACCTCCTCGGGAGCCGCGGCGTCGCCGTCTAACGTCTCCCATCTCGTCGTCAACGGGGGGGTGAGGCCGCGACCACCATCAAGGGGATGCCGAGCTGCCGGTCGCCGACAGGAAAGTCGGCGAGCCGGACGGCCGAGCTAGCCTAGCCGGTGCGCCGGCGAGGACCGAGGCACGTGAGCTCACTAACCTCCCGCCGAGCCACGGCGCCGCCACGGGATGTCGGGTCAACCTCCACAACAGCGCCCACGGCCACCTTGCCGCCATGGCTACCGGCACCGCCCGGCTTTGAAGACGCCACCCGAGGAACGGTGGCCTCATTGGTGATGGGACGGGGACGAGACCGAGGACGAGACAACGACGAGCACTAGCCGGAGGTCCACGACTACACCGGGCTGCCGGAAAAGATCGGCGCCGCTGAGAAATATCTCGCCCGTCGACATCGCCGCCGCCGCGCCGCCTATAAATAGCACCGCTTCGGGAGCTTAATCGGTCGAGTCATTCGACCCCGAGCTCCGCCCCTAGCGTGGAACACACGGTGCTCGCCATCGCTCCCTCTCTCCCCTCCCCTCCGGCGAGGGAATCCAAACTTCCCCAAATCGGTCCGCCGCGCCGCCATGAATAGGTCAAGGCGTTCCTGGGCCGATTTCGTGGCGTCAAGGACAAACCGGTGAGTCCATAAGGCACCCATCCCCTCTCCTTTCGATTTCGCTCCTTCTCTCGTTTTTGGCACGGTGTGGGGCCATCCGGCGCCGCCGCCGCCTAACTCCGCCAGAGCCCGCGCCGCCGAGGAAGAAGATCTCCTCCTCACGCCGCGGGTGGTGTCGGCCAACAGGCGGGGATGACAAGGCGGTCCCTTTACGACGCTCTCACGGCGAAGCTCCGGCCAAGGGGTGCCCGATTCGGCAGACGCCGTGCGGCGCCGCCAAGACGGGTGCCGACGGGGTGGAGATCCCCGCCCCGGCCGACGCCGCCGTTACGACGTAACGCCGTCGGGACGGGAGCCAATAAGAGGGCGCCACGCCGCCTTGCCGCTCCCCCTCCACCACCGCCCGTCAAGAATCGTAGTTAAACACGTGGAGCTGATGTGGCAGCCACCGTGGCGCCCACGTGGACCCACGTGGCATCCACGTGTATGGGGCCCCCCCGTGGTACACAACTGTAATTGCTATGTACCCCGGTTTGTGTACACAATGTAATGTTATAATTATACCTTCCCCGTGTTTAAAAAATTTTTAAAATTTGTAAATTCATTATTTGATTTATAGAATTTTATCATGTAATTAGTTCCAATTTTATTACATGATAAAATTATATTATAATATTACCCTAATGATTTAATTAGGGATTAATATTATAAAATCCATATCTCATGCAAACTAACTCCGTTTCGCGTGAAACGACTTCCATAATTCATCTAAAATCTAGCTCTATGCATCTAACCCATTGCCACCATAATGTTCTATGTTTGTTTTATATGTCATAGTTCAAGCTAGGCTTATCGCATGATCTTCAGGTAGATTTTGACGATCGATTAGGAGCTTCCCATTCGGGACAAAGCTAGGAGCGTTCGACGCCAGTGCCGATCAGTAAGAACATCCCAGGCAAGTCCTTACCCCCTAATCATGACCTTAATAATATGATGATGATGATGATATAATAATTGGATTAGTAAATAGAGATATGAGCCGATAACGTAGCTAGGGAGTCAAACCGGATGACGAACTATCCACGTTATCTACGCTCATACATTGTATTCAAGAGAAACCTAAGAATGCCTAGTGAACCCTAACCAACAAAAGAGGTGAGTAGTGGTAGTCCGGTAGAGCCTAAATACCACGCGGGGAATCGCCGCGAGGGGTTCCCGGGCGGAGAGATACTCGCCTCCCCTAAGGACCGGTTCATAGACCTTCTACCTAGTATAATGTTACGCATAGACCACACGTCGTTTATGGGGCGGCTTGATTCACACCCCGTTGGGTTGAGGTATAATTGGGATCCAAGGTGGCCTGAGCGGTGCAAGCGACCTATTAGGAGCGAGATGTGGGGAGAGTGGCCCCATGTCCGGTTGGCGTGGATGCTGAAAGTGGTCTTCCACGGAAGTGTTTGGGCGCGGTGGCGCGGTGCTAGAGGCACATATTGATGATTTGAGACTCGAGAGTGGTGTTGACAACGGTATAGGTTGGGTAATTAGGTATTACTTGTAAAGCCGTGGGTGATTTGGTATCGCCATATTGTCTAGGGTGATGCGTCATCTTAGGGTGGCGTGTTGTCCTTCCAACCCCCGAGAAGTCGTGGTGAAGATTATACCAACATACCTAGGGTAGCACCCAAGCGCTGGCACGGATCTCGTTAGGCTGTCTAAGCCAAGTCGCGGTGGTAAGGGCGGTGTCTATCGTGTGGGGAAAAGTGTACAACCTCTGCAGAGAGTTAATTGAATCTATTCGAATAGCCATGTCCTTGGAATGGGCAAGTGCTAGTACGAACATCTATGATTAGATATACATTTTGATGATGACTAACATGTGGTGTCATGACAGCGGTGATGACATAAGATAAACAGGGGAACTAGCGAGAGCAGTTTTAGAGACTCGCTAGGGCCCAAACCCTTAATAATTACAACCCCCGGTTGGGACTTGCTGAAATACGTTTGTACTCACCCCTCTATTTTACGGATATCGGCACATGTGAAGGTAAGATCGACGACAAGGTAGAAGATCGTATCGTAGGAGTTCGTAAGATGTTTGCTTAGGAGAAGGACGTTGAAGCCCGATTTCATCCGTGCACAAGTGCGCCTGTGGAGTAAGGGACGGTGTCATAGTTAATCCACCGCTTCTCGGTTGGCCGACTTCGATATTGTAACCCGACTTGGTGACCCTTCGTCGCCCTTTGTAAGTCCCTTTCCATCCTATATCTCGATAGCTCGGTTTACTATTAATTACGCTTACCATTAAGCGTTACTAATAGGCGTGTTTGTGGCGTGATCTGGCGCAAACACGTGTGATTAACGACCCATTAAAAGTGGGCGTGACACTCGCCACAGCGGGAAGGGGGCAAGCGTCCGCCGGCTGGTGCCCCCGCGCCGTTGGCGAAAGCGAGATGAAGACGGGTCGACTTGAGGGGACTCGGAGGCGGGGGCCGGCATCGCCCGCCTCGGCATCGGCGGCGGCGGCCGCGGGCACGGCGGCCTCCCGGGGCCGGGCGGCGTCGGGGGGCGGGGTCGCGACCGGGCCGTCCCGCCCGACGGGATGGGCGGTCCTCACCCGCGAGGAAGCGGGGATAGGGGGGCGGGAGGTGGGAGGGGGTGCAGGAGGAGGTGGGAGGGTTGGAGGCCGAGGCGGCGGCCTCGCCCGCCCGGGCGGCGGCGGCGGCGGCGGCGCCCGGGCGCCCGGCGCCGCGCGCCCGCCAGAGCGCACGCAACGGTCATTTTGAGCTCTCCCCAACTCGGGTCTAGCTAGCGGCGAACCCTAACTACCTCAACAGACGTTTTTCCCTGGAAAATAAATATTATACTACTAGTAGTAAGTAAACATAAACAAGCTGTTACAAGCTCTTGTTTACAACAATGGCCTGAACTTGGACATGGTTTCGTGCATCAAATGGCTGTAGGATATGACTGTCTGTCGCGAGCCCCCATGGCAGCAAAACTGTTAGTTTTAAATACTATACTACTAGTAGTAAGCAAATAAGCTGTTACAGGCTCTTGTTTACAACGATGGCCTGAACTTGGACATGGTTTCTGAAGCAAGTGCATCAAATGGCTGTATGATATGACTGTCTGTCGCGAGCCCCATGGCGGCAAAACTGTTGGGTTTGCTGACGCTGGATGAAAGGAACAGCAATTTGGAACTGGAACCGACCCAATTTGCACTAATCTAAGTTGATCGTCTGTCCTACACACTGGACTTCGCTTAAGTGTTGAAGGGATGGATCCAATGCAATCAGAGGCTGGACTCAATGGTTTGATCATGTCACTGCAGATTTTGGCTGCAAATGAAGAAAAGCTTAACTGAACTTCTCTCTCTCTCTCTTCTCTTGGCTAGAACATTCACCAAAGATCATTTTGTTAGATAGAGTTGATATATGTAACAAATATAAACATGCTTGAGATGTTGGGAAACCATCCTACATGGAGGGTCTGGACTCCCCTTATCAGACACTACTGTGACCGACCAAACACTTCAATATGATTTATAATATCCCTTCGTGCCAACAATAGCTTCTGACTTGCAAACATAAACAAACCTGTCAGCTCCTTGACTTTGGGCTGGCCGACGCCGACCTTAATGTGCTCTCTCCTTTTCAATTTCTCCAGTTCTGTGATGGAGCTGGCATTTCTTAAGTATTTGACTTGACATGAACCGTAGCATACACTGAACCACTAGCGTGCATTCTCAACGGCGTCAACCATTTTTATATCTTGAAACGTGAACAGCGCAGACCATCGATGCTTCATCTTTCTTCGATTCCAAATCCTCACGACATCTCAAAGACAGTCGCATCTCCACATGCCGTTATGCCATGTCACATCACATTTCTGAGCCTCATCAGCTAAATCATCATGCTATCCTAATCGCTACGGTTTGAAGACGAACACACTAGATGGTTTGCAGATTTTTTTTTTTTGTCGATAACACGCTTAGTGCTTGTTTCATTAAGAGGCTGAATGCAGATGGTCATATGGTTCATTGTAGGAAACAGTGGCTTGTGGCTCACGGGTATCAATCATTGGCTCCCTTGTGTTGAACTTTTGCATTAGGCAAGCGATTTGTCGGAGAATCTAACACTGGTGAGTGGTGACTTTATCCCTTTCTGAATTCTGGTCATTGATTTGCAGGCAGAAGAGGCCAAAAACTTGGGAGCTAGCAACTGATCAGTGCAGCAACTAGTGCTACAAGTAATGGCCTGTGGCCCGGCTTCACTGGAGAGCAAGTAAGCGAGCTGTTACTTACAAACTCTTGTTTACAGCAGTGGCCTGAACTTGGACATGGTTCCTGAAGCAAGTGGTTGTAGGATACGAGGTCTGTCGCGAGCTCCCATCCCATGGCAGCTAAACCGCTGGTTTTGCTGACCCTATGTAAAAGGAGCCGCTGTTTGGAATTGGAACCAACCCAATTTGCACTAACCTAAGTTGATCTCTGTGCAAAGCGTCCTGCACGCTGGCTTCAGGTTGAACTGTTGAAGTGTAGAAGTAATCCAATGCAACAACACTGGACTACGCTGCAGCTACCCTCTTCCTCAGAGCCAGGACTCACTGGTTGGTGTTGGTGGTCACCATATATATACTCCCTTCGTCCTCACGAAGCATGACATTCTCACCTCCCAAAAAAAATCAAAAGTTCATAAAAACCTATAAAAAATTAAATATTTATAATTCGTGCCTAGTAAATTCATGTAGCTAGAGTTCTGTATTAACAAGGACATACATTTGCACCTAACGAGATCTGCCAGGTTTGTGTTCACAATGAGCTGTGCCTCTCAAAGTTAGAATTCAAGAACGAGAGGAAGGTGGATCATTTTCATCTCAACACTGCATGTATATGAAAGTACCTGGAAGCTCCTCGTTTAGTTGTGTATTAATTAATTGCTGCACAGATTTTCATGACTCGTCTTTTGGCGGTTTAAGTCTGAAACTATGTGTATTTGTTGGAATGAAGTTTTCGATTGCTGCTGGAAAACTAAAAGCACCACAGACAAGTTGTCAACTAGATGGTTTATTTATGTCAAAGGAGTCCAGCTCAATAGAGCTTTCCGACGACACCCCTCAGGCTGAGTGTAACAAAAATCCCTTCGCTAGGTAGCTATGGTTTGGGGATTTTTCACGATCGGGAAGAACCACTTTCTTCTTAATGAAATACAGTGGGACCTATCCCCTCCGATCGCGTTCTTTATGGTTTATTTACCGGTTTTTAAATAACCTATTCTTTCAATAAAAAGAGGTTGTTTAGAAAAGATGGATGATCCTTGCTAGTTGAAAGATAGACAGTACACCTCAAAACTGGGAAGTATGGCATGTATATCAGTGATGCCATTTCCAAATAGTACTATTCAAATGTCCATTTGCAATCGAATCCAATAGTGTTAGGTGTGTTTTTGGTAATCGTGGTATTGCCTTATGTTTGTCCGTAAAACTCTTGCTTTTTAGGGCATGCCCAACAGAGGTACTCCCTCCGGTTTGGTATTAGAAGTCGTTTTGGACAAAATTTGGGTCAAACATTAGGAATATAAATCAATAACTTTTAAGTTGTTGAGTTTGTAAATGTAAAAATTATATGAATAAATTTGTCTTAAAAATACTTTGATAAAAGTTGTCGACTCCGGCTAGATTGAGCGGAATTGACCCAATTGACGATCCGGGAGAGGAGGAAGGGGTGGTGGTGATGGCGGCGCGGCGGCGCGGCCGCGCCGGGGGTGGCGGCGCGACGGGCGTGCGGCCCCGGGGGCGGCACGGGGTGGTGGCGGCGCGGCGGCGGCGGCGGAGGAGGGAGGGGGGCGCGCGCGAGAGGGAGAGGGGAAGGGAGGAGATTGTGATAATTTTTCTTTATTTGCTTGTTGCCACCGTCGGACTCGCCTAGATTGGGCCAGAATCGACACGCGTGTTCGTCGACCGTTGGAGCTCGAAGGTGGCGTGGGGGCTGCAATCTCGTCGACGGGGCGACGAGCGGCGGCACGAGCAGGCTGCGAGGAGGGGAGGGGCCGTGGCGAGGGAGGGCGGCCGCGCGGCGTGCCGGCGGTGGTGGCGCGGCGGCGGCGGTGGAGGAGCAGGAGGTAGATGGATACTAATTTTATTGCTTGCTTATCCCCAAAGAGATTACATGCCTCTCGCTTATATAGCCCGCTAGTGGGACTTGTAATCTAAGCAATCTCTCTATAAGGTTTCCTTATATGATTGGAATACTTTTCTGAAAGCAATATTTATTTATTTCCTAATAAGGGCCTTCCTTATAGATTGGAATATTCTCTTTTACACACCAAAAGTCCTAAAATAATCATATCTTGAAGACGAAGCAGAGTTGGACGCGGAGGGGAGGAAGGAGGCGGCCGCGTCGGCGCTTTTAGCCTTTCCGGGCTGGTCCATTCCGGGTCATGACAAAAGTATACATATATCACATTTCCATAAATATTTTTATAATAACAAGAGGTAAAAGTTGTGTTTTGGAGACCATGTCACTGTCCTAAACGACTTCTAATACCTGACCAGAGGGGCAGTAGCAAATATTAGCCTTGCCATTCCACATCGGCATTCGTGATTTTCTATCACAGACAGTCATGCAGTAGGAAGCAACTTTTCGTCAGGTACAAAAGCAAGGTCATCGAATGGCTTCCTCGCCCCAACGCACTTCTCTAGTGCTGGCCAGCTCTTTTCTCTGACGAAGCCACAGCTTCTTCTGCAAGAGTCTACCACGCTCTGCGAGACCATCACTGCATGTGATATGTCAGCTTGGTGAGGACGTGGAAGGTGGGGCAGCACACCAGCGTGATGCATTGGGGAAGACCTTATTCTAAATATATTTTTTAACTTTTAGAAACCGTGTTTGACCGTTCGTTTTATTTAACTTTTTAAAAAAAATATTATTATGACTTACTACATCACTAATAATATTTTAATAAAATTTTATTTGTTTTATAATTTAAATAAATTTTTGAATAAGACGAGGGGTCAAACATAGTTTGTAAATGTTAAAGAATTACGTTTATTTTGGGACGGATAGAGTAATAAAATATGTGCTTTGGCGTGATCTCAAAAAAGTTTTCTTGGAAGCTGAGTTGTTAATTTTAGTTGAGGCTTCGTTCAGAGTTAGATTAGGGTTGTGTTGGTGTTTGTGTTGAGTTGTATGGGGAATTTGTGTTATTATTTACTGGTTTCCACTCAAAAACTAGGCTAACACTTTATTTTATATTCTTATTCTAAGAAAAGCTACAGCAAAGCTTTTGCCATCCTTTAAGTTATTCGAGTTTATTTGAGTGCCGCAAAAAAATTTGCAAACGGTAATGATGTGTGTTTTTTCAGACGATACGGTGTGCCATTGCGGTCCATGACTGCATTACACATCTTCAGTTAGCAGCATATAGTTGTGCACACAAAAAAACACTGGTTATGTTTGATTATATCTTCATATTACTAGCACATATTTATGTTTTGTTGGTTATGTGCATAAGGGCAAATGGCCTATTTGGAACACGGGTAATATAGGAAAATGCAGGAACATTTTTTTTTTTTCATGTGTTCCAAGCGGTGTTGAGCATAGAATGATTTTTCTTCAAATTTACCTTGTTTTTAGCCAGAATTAAATTTGAAGATTTCGCACAAGATTGGTCTAACAGCTGTATTAAAGTGAATCTAAATGTAAGACAAAAGGTGGACTTTTTTTTTTTCCCTTCCCATTCTTATAGGGAGCAAATACACAAGACAACAACTAGCAGCACACACATCCTTGCCATTGTAGGACTTAGGAGAAGAAACCAGCAACACAGCACTCAGGTGTTAGCAGCTACCTGAGAACTAGCCTATGTACATGAAAGAATCGTCAACCCTAAGGCTACAACTACAAGCTAGAAACTGAAGATCCAGAGCAGCAGCAAGAGCACCTAGACCCAGTCAATGGCCAAGAAGAGGAGCAGAGCAGCAGGAGATCATTCAGATCAGTCATGGTAGCAGAGGAGCATGACGACGCATTGCCGAATGATGTAGAGCCTGGCCTTCTGCTCCCTCAGCATCCTGCTGAGCCCTCCTCCCCTGCGTTGCTTTCCCTGGCTACTGCTCCATGGCTTAGCCATCCTGACCGAACGAACGAACAGTGGCGACTGTGAGCTGTGACTTTGAAGAAGCCGGCTGGCTCTGCAGCACCACACTGCTGCTGCTGGATCTGTTTCTGCAATGGCGTGTGGCCAAGTGACAGCATCCCGTAGGGGTTATATAGGAGAGGCGCCGAATGAAGGCTCACGCTTTCCCAATTCCCATCGACCACTTGTGAATATCATAACATCGCACATACCGTTTATATATGCCACATCGCATCACATTTCAACAGCACCCATGAAGTCTGACTGTCTGAGCCTCATCAGCTAAATTATCATGCTATGCTAGTTGCTACCTGAATGCAAATGCAAACAGAAAAAGGTTAGGAGAACCTGAATGCAGATAAGCATGTAGTTCATTTTTTTGAAGGGAGAGCATGTAGTTCATTGTAGGAAACAATGGCTTATGGCTCACGGGTTATCAATCATGGTTCCCCTGTGTTGAACTATCACATTAGGCAAGCGAATTGTGGGGATAATCTAACATTCTAACGCTGGTGAGTGATTTTTGGGGCTAACAGCCTTTCTCCCTTTCTGAATTCCGGTCTTTGATTTGCAGGCAGAGGCAGCCAAAATTGCAGAGCTCCTGATGAAGTACAGCAACTAGTGCAACAAGTAATGGCCAGTAGTCCGGCTTCACTGAGAGAAAGTAAGCGAGTTGTTAGTTACAAACTCTTGTTTACAGCAGTGGCCTGAACTTGGACATGGTTCCTGAAGCAAGTAGTTGTAGGATACGTAGCGTCTGTCCCAAGCTCCCATCCTATGGCAGCTAAACCGCTGGTTTCGCTGACCCTATGTAAAAGGAGCCGCGGTTTGGAATTGGAACCACCCCAATTTGCAATAACCTAAGTTGATCTTTGTGCAAAGCGCCCTGCACGCTGGTTTCGGGTTGAAGTGCCGAAGCGATCCAATGCAACAGCACTACAATGCAAATGCACAAACGCTTAAACTGAAGTCTAAATGCAACAAGATCATCTTTTTCTCTTGGATATAACGTCCATCAAGGATCATTTGATTTATGGAATGTAACATTCTCATGGAGAGAACAACATTTTAACCAAAAGTTTATTGCTAAGATGTTTGCTGAGAAGTCTCTATGCCCTTAGTCGCCATGCAGAAACCAGCATGTTCAGTTGATACATTTTTTTTTTTACATATACAATCAGTGCCTAGTCATTCATGTTTTTTTATCGAAAGAATAGTCATTCATGTTAGAAATACTTTCAATTGAACCATACAGGCAGTTGTGATTATTCAAAATAAGGGCGTACTACAGTACATTTTTACCTGACGAGATCTGCCAGGCTTCTGCTCACAATGAGCTGTGCCTCTCAAAATTCAGAATTTCAAGAACGAGAGACAGGTCATTCTTACCTGACGTATATGCAAGTGCCTTGAAGCTTCTCATTTAGTAGTGGTCCAGAGCTTGCTGCTCACTGTACGCAGTAGTACAATTAGGCCATTAGTTAATCGTTGCACAGATTTTCATGGTTCATCTTTTGGCAGTTTTAAGTCTGAAACAATGTGTTTTTTTGAACTAAAGTTTTTGATTGCTGCTGGAAAACTAAAAGTATCAGGCAAGTTGTCAACTTGATAGTTTATTACCAATCTGTAAGCAATCTATTCTTTCAATAAAAGAGGCTTTGCTAGTTAAAAGATTGAGAACACACCTGAAAACTGGGAAGTATGGCAATGCCATTTCCAAACTGTATTCAGATGCCCGGGAAAAAAAAAAACTTTGCAAACTGAAACGTTGTTTTTTTTTTTCAGACAATAGTGCAGCCTTGATTCCAATTATAAAATCTTCAGTCAGTAGTGCTTATTCCCCTCCCCTTCAGGGCCTATTCGTTTCACCCCAAAACCAAGGTGATTGATGGGGATTAAATCTCCTATAAGTCAAAATACCCCTCAACCCTTTTGCATATTCGATTCGAGAAAAAAAAAATCCCCCTCAACCTCCTCTAATCCTCTTCAATCCGTTTGATTTTGAGAACAAACGAACGAGGCCTCATTTGTTCTGTTTGATTATATCTTCGGATTAACAACATACATTTTCACTTTCTTGTTACGCCCATAAAAGTGTTAACAGCAGAACGATCCTGTTCAGATTTATACTCGATTTGAAGACCTTTTGTACAAGATTGGTCAAACAGCTGTACTAAAGTGAATCTGAATGTAAGACAAAAGGCAGATACCAAAAGACAAAATTTATTTCCTGATCTTCCCATTCTTATAGAGAGCTATCAAGCACATAAGGCAACAACAACTAGCAGTCTAGCACAGTACATACATCCTTGCCATTGTAGGACTTAGGAGGAAAAAACCAGCAACACCAACACAACACAACACAACACTCAGATGTTAGTAGCTACCTGAGAACTAGCCTATGTCCATGAAAGAATCGTCAATCCTACAAGCTAGAAACTGAAGATCAGAAGCAGCAGCAAGAGCATCTAGACTGAGTCAATGGCCAAGAAGAGGATCAGAACAGAGCAGCAGGAGATCAATCAGATCAGTCATGGTAGCAGAGGAGCATGACGACGCATCGCCGGATGATGTAGAGCCTGGCCTTCTGCTCCCTCAGCACCCTGCTGAGCCCTCCTCCCCTTCGCGGCTTTCCCTGGCTGCTGCTCCATGGCTTAGTCATCCTGCCCGAAAACGAACAGAGGCTAGGAGCTCAGCTGCTCAGGAGCTGCGAAGGCTCTGCTGCTCTGCACCACTACTGCTGGATCTGCTTCTGCAATGGCGTGTGGCCAAGTGAGAGCATCCCGTAGGCATTATATAGGAGGGCGAAGGGCGACGAAGGCTCACGTCTTGCAGATAGCACCGGCCTGCAGGTGCCTACTTGTGCATATCATAACGTCACCTTGGAAGGGGCATTATACCCTTTCTTGGAAGCGGGAGGCTGCCACTCCAGGAGCACATGCGCCCGGCCGCCCCGTCAAGTGGCGCGAACCCTGATGACGCTCCAGGGGACAGTGGCTCCTCTTGACACCGAATCGATGCCGCAATTAGGAATTTGGATTTGTAGATGATGCTTAGTAGGACTGTAGGAGTAGTTAGGAGCTTATATTAGCTCCTGTCTCGGATTCATATCCTGCTATAGTGTGCTAGATATTCCTAACTGACAGATAATGTATCCTAGTGGCTGCATTTCGACATGAAATGGAATTTGATTCCAGGAAGATGGCGGCACAGCAGGATCATCAGTTGGCTAGTCCTAGCCTAGCAGGTAGGTGTGTCTTGGTCGGTTGCACACGGTGCAGTCGGCCTCAACTTGCAAGATGATATGCTATTCTAAAGGGAAATATATAGTGGCATGTAATGTGATGTCACATTAATTATTATTATTCCATCAGAAATTAGGATGAGAAGTTTTCTATTTCATTGAACACATTTTGTTTCTTTATTTTGATTTTCTAAGAACGCGCAAACTGTTGGCGTATCTTTGCATTATTAAAAATTAAAGAAAGGTGTTGATGAAGTAATGATCTGGCTGATGAGGTATCAGAGATTCAGAGGTATGGAACCGTACAGGCATTGCATCTGAAGGGAAGATTTGTTGGCCCTGTTTGGTTGAGGGACTTTTTAGTCCCTAGGACTTAAAAAAGGTCGAAACTAAACAGGCGAGAGACTTTTAGGGACTTTTATCCTATTACAAAAAGACTCTCTTTTAGTCCTTGGGACTAAAAAGTCCTAGGACTTTTCTAAACCAAACATGGCCTTAGTCTCAACTCCAGTGCTGACCTCTCTGAGAGTTTCAGATGCCTCTGTGCAGATGAAGTGTGGACCAAAGACAGGTCCATACGAACCCTTCCATAGTCTGGTTCTGCTTCATTATATGTGTTTAGTTGGCCTTAGTCTCAACTCCAGTGCTGACCTCTCTGAGAGTTTCAGATGCCTGTGTGCAGATGAAGTGTGGACCAAAGACAGGTCCATACGAACCCTTCCATAGTCTGGTTCTGTTTCATTATATGTGTTTAGTTGATGAAATATTTTGGGTTCAGAATGTAACACTTTTCGTTTGTATTTGATAATTATTATCCTATCATGGACTAACTATACTCAAAAGATTTGTCTCGTCTTTTCACCCAAACTATGTAATTTATTTTTTTTATCTATATTTAATGCCTCATAAATGCGACAAGACATTTAATGTGATAGACACTGTAGCAATTTTGGGATAACTTTTCGGGAACTAAACATGCCCTACGCAGAGCATCTGGTGCAGATCAAATTAGACTTCACTAAGTTGCATTAGAGTAGCTTAATCTCCTTTTTTTTCTCTCTTCGACGATCATATAACTAGACACTGAACTTAAATGAATAGCAGTTTCCACTATAAAACTGCAGTTGGAAACATGGAATTTGTTTACATACCATTCAGGAAACTGATGAACTGGTGCTGAACGGCCTGACTGCACTGCACGCATTCACGAATCTTGATGCAACCGAGTCAAAGGCAAAGTCCCTCTGCTCGATCGGGTCACGTGGCGACCACGTGCGCGGATTCCATGCTTCGGCTAGCTGCGTTTTCAAGCCATGGAAGGCCGCTAGGCAAGCAAGGCAAGGGTATTATTGCCGTTTCTTTTGCGGGTCGCCGTACGGCCATCTTCGAAAACCGCAGGAGACACATGGGGATGGGGAGCCGCGTCTGAACACAACACGGCCAGCCTTCGCCACCTCACAGTCACAGGCTCCTGCTCGCGCTGCTCGGCGTTCGTGGCCTGGGACTCGCTGCTGCTGATGCTGTCTAACTATGCGAGCAGGCAAGAACGTGGTTGTTTCAGACAGAGTATGCATCAGTTTTCGTATATGTATTGCCATGTTTGCTTCAGACAAGGCCAGAATTAGGGTTACTGGATTATTAGTCATGAAACATCAGGAAGGGTTCAGGAAAACAAGTACAGGAGGTTGATTGCCATGCTAACTGAGAAACGTTTTCAGAACCGATCGAGCTATGACCTGGGACTTTTGCTCGGTGGTAAGTGGTAACCGAGCAGATTCCTGAAGTCTGGAGAGAAGCAAAACATGATCAGGGAGTATATTTTTGTCCAATGATGAGTGCCCGGCCTAACAAACGTATGATATCTTCGAATAATTCCAGGATATATGTATATAGAAGGATGATCCTAGTCATCGTGCTAGGGACAAGAAATCATTCCATGGATACATGAAACCATACATGGTATAATTTTCATGGCATGGATTTGATTTATATTATTCCGAGGAAATGAAATCAGGATGTGTGAGCCATTTCTTGAACATTATTTCCATGTCCATGACCAAAACTATCTCTCCCCTTCAGGCTTAATTAACAATCATCAAACAAATTAGCAAATGACAGAAACAAAGAACGAATCTATCTACTAGGCGCTAGCGCTACTATTCAGTTCTTTATGCACAGTTAGGTGCTATCTATCTGGCGAATGAAGAATCTATTATACATGCAATCCTGAGATACATCTAAACAAGAACACCATCAAGATTTCATTCCAAGTACCCGCAATATTTGATGGGCTAGTTTATTTATTCTTCTTTGACTCTGGAGATTAAACCATTAGAAGCAGAGGAGAGCATGCATGAACCCATGCATGCGCGGTTTGCATGGCTGTTAAAATGAGTTTTCTTTGGATTTGATTATTTGCAAAGTACATTCTAGTTACATTTGACCACGATAAACAACGGATCTGTCGACGCCCTGCCCATGTTATGCCGAGTCGCTTCACGATCACCCAGATTTTATTCCACCGACCTGCTACCAAACAGGTGAGATCGAGCAGACCGGTTACAAGAAGAACACAAACGAACAGTGCGCGAAGGGGGGAGAGAGAGAATTTGGGCATTGTCGATGGACTCACCGGCTTGTAAGGCCCAACCCAAGTCACGAGAAGCCGAGCTGGACAGCCCATTGGGTACTTAAGTTGTTGGGCTAGCCCATTGTGTCATGTTACAATTCAGCAAAAGGGAAACGACACTTCTTACTCCCTTGTTACCCTTTTGATATCGTTAGTGAGGACAGCCCCTTGTATTGCAAAAAAGGGTTTTAAACGTATAGAGATACTTTAATATATTAGCGAATGTGTCAATGTGTCACATATCAAGCAAATTCTTATGCGTAGCATAGATCGTGCTAGGTAACTACCTGATTGCAATCATGAAGTAACAACAATCACATCGAGATGATTTCTTGGAAAGTGAAAATTTCAACCTTCAACTTGCATAAGAGTTTTCAAACTGATACTTCAACTAGACACCCTCTAACTAAAAAAAAAAAAAAATTGGACAAATTTATATTTCTTTTGTTGGTTTCATAGGTGAATTTTCTATTTTACAAAGTAATAAAAACTAATTTAGCCTCTAAAGATTCATAACTAATCTATATTGAATCAGAAAAATATGAAACTCATTCCATTTTTTTATGAAATTTGTCACCTAATTGTTGGTCATCTATTTACAGTTATTCAGAACTTCAATCTATTTCTGATTATTTAGTTGCTTATTATGGTCTAAATAATTAAAGCCATGGACAAATAAGATTCAAATAACTCAAAACAGGGCTCCAATGCATGATTTTTTATATTTTTATTTAAAAATAATACATATGATTTTTTTTGAGATAAAAAAGGTTTTGTTTAGAAAATAGAAAATTAGCTAAAAAAAGACCAAATTTGTCTAGTTTGACAATTGAAGAGTGCCCCGTGCCTGATTCTATATTTTAGGATTGAAAAAAAAAAACTCTTATGCAAGTTGAAGGTTGAAAATACAATCTAACCTTGATTTTTTTAATCTCTTTGTTTTCTTCTTGTGACATACAAGCACTTGGGGCAACCTCTACTAATTCGAAGGAGGAGGAGGTGGAGAAAAATGGACCATGTTTTGTACGGGAGTTTGAGAGAGTGAGATGCTGAGAGCAAATCCTAGCCACTAGCTCACGGAAGCATCCCATACTTCCACTCCACGTCTATCTCGCCATAGCCACTATTTTTTTTTTTTTTTTTTGAAAAAGAAATCCATAGCCACATATTATGGCCTCCTCGTTTTTGTATTTTTGGCACGTTCTGAGTATAAACCGAGAGAAAATATCTACTTATGGAATTAGTTGTATTATATCCGTAATCTATTCCAAAATGAAAGTTGACAACCCACACGTCAACCATAAAAGCAAGTTTTTCTTAAATTTTCCTCAAATTTTATGGAAATGTAGCAAGACTGTACGATTTCAGAAACAAAATTCCTGGCGTAAATCGAAATGTAAATAAACTCTGCTGATTTCATCTCCGCTGAAGTCTGTGGTCAAAATGCTGAATCCAGCATACCCGGCTCACATGCACTTTGATCCACTGACATGTGGACCCTCGGCCACGTGTCAATCATCCGTTCCACACGCTTGAATGAAATTATCTCGCGAACGAAGAATGATAATTCAAACTCACGGCAGGAATAGATAGCGCGACCCGCATTTTCAACCAGGAAAAAAAATCGGGAAAATCCAAAATGGCCGCTAGTGGCCTCGGCCTCTCCACCTCGTTCCTCCCCGGCCACGACACCCTCCTCCGGCGTCGGCCTCGCCGGCGGCCGGCGAGCCCGTCGCCGCGTCGTTCCGGCCGGTGACGGCGGAGCTCGGCGGCGTCGCGACGGAGGTGGGCCGGCAGCTGGTGGAGGCGGTGGGCGTGGGGCTCCCCTGCACCGTCATGCAGTGCGGCGACGTCATCTACCGCAGCACGCTCCCCAGAACGATGGGCTCACCATCACGGCCCCCGGCGTCGCGCTCGCGCTCGCCGCCGTGTCGTACCTCTGGGCCACGCCCGGCGTCGCGCCGGGGTTCTTCGACATGTTCGTCCTTGCCTTCGCCGAGCGCCTCTTCCGCCCTACCTTCCGCAAGGTGGGTTTCGAGCTTGAAATTCCGAATCCTAGGTCCTCTGTCGCCATCGTTTTCGTTTGTACTGATATGGTGCTGCTTCGTCAGGATGACTTCGTGCTCGGGAAGAAGCTTGGGGAGGGCGCATTCGGGGTCGTGTATAAGGCGTCACTGGCGAACCCCGAAGCGGCTAAGAAGGTACAAACGGCTAATGTTGTATCCGCATGTAAATGTTCAATCCTGTAGAAGTTCGGTTGCTAATCGACTCCATACTTTCTGCTTGGCTTAAACAACAAAGTGGGTAGTCCTGAGAGATATTAGGTAAAAAAAAAATGGATCTACATTCAATTGTGACCACAGGAGCAGCTTTGGCTTAGACAACAAAGTAGCTAACTGTGCACTATATGTTGTTGTTGTTAATATATGTGAATCAGTTTCATAGTTTATTGACAATGTTGGATTTAAAGACTTCAGGATATCTAAAACCCTGCCAACTTTGTGAACAAACGGTCAAACAAATGCATATCTAAAACATTTTGTTCATCTTTGAAGCAAGGGGATGTGGTCGTGAAGAAGGCAACAGAGTATGGCGCAGTGGAGATTTGGATGAATGAACGAGTCAGGAGGGCATGCGCCAGTAGTTGTGCAGATTTTCTTTATGGCTTTCGCGAGGTATAACCAGTCATAGTTCGCTTGTGTTGGAGGGTTGATTCTTTTTTTTTCACTCAGTCCTTTTTTCTCAACAAAGGATAAAGTCCAACATGGTCTTAGATTTATACTTATTTACTAAACTTTGGTTGATTCCTGAGGCATTGCATTTTGCCTTTCAGTCCAAAGCAAAAGGTAAGGGGGCTGAAGAATATTGGATTATTTGGCGTTTTGAAGGCGAGGATACACTTTATGATCTCATGCAAAGCAAAGAATTCCCTTACAATGTAAGTTATGCATCCACCTTGAAAAGGTCTTGAGTCAGTCAAGTTACCTTTGTTCCTTAAACTTCAGCTGAACCAGCGTTTTTTCTCCTGTTTGTTGTGTTAGTTACTTGTTTGAATGAACTGCGTAAACTGATGATTGCCACCTTGATACTGAAATCTTCTCTGGTGTACTTTATGTCTACCTTGCACTGTGTTGACTTGCTTAGCTGTATCAAGTTGATTAGTAAGTTCCAGTGAACTTTATGTGTGGTCAGTTGTGTTTGTTTGCAATTATGCTTGTTTAGCGAGATAAGTATGATCCTTTAGCTTATTACACATTAGCATCAGTTTGTGATCCACAGTTAGCGAGAGTAGTCAGGCATGTTTTCTTTCTTTTTCTTTTTCTTTTTTTGTTAAGAATAGTCAGGCGTGTCTTATTGTCTTCCTTTTGTTAATCTAGAGTTGCCATTGTATGACAAATTGCAATCTTTCATACTTATCTATTGCTGAGAGACAAGTTAAACCTTCCATGTGATGCATTCTAACTTTTGAGTCAACTGCGAAGTCATAGCAAATATGCAGTGGCATGGAATAGCTGTTATATACTTAACAGCTGTGACTTGATATTTTTTTCGCCGATTAGGTGGAGACAAAAATTCTTGGCAATGTCAGGACTTGCCAAAAGGAATAGCAAAGAGAGAATAAGATCATTCAAACGGTGATGAGACAACTGTTGTTTGCTCTTGATGGACTTCATTCGACAGGGATTGTTCACAGAGATATAAAACCTCAAAATGTCATATTTTCAGAGGGTAATAAAAGGATCTCAGTTTGTTTGCAGTTTCATGATAAAAGTTTGCATTAATTTGCAAATGTTTCTCTCTGGTAGGATCACGCACCTTCAAAATTATTGATCTTGGAGCAGCTGCTGACTTACGAGTAGGAATTAACTATATTCCTAAAGAGTTCCTTTTGGATCCAAGGTACTGATGCCTACCTTCATTGTCAATAAGTGCATAACATGGCAACATCAAAGAAAATTCTCCACTAGTCAAACATTTTAGCTTGCAAAGCTGTTTGTGCTAATGGTTTTAATTACCGGGCAGGTATGCTGCACCAGAGCAATATATTATGAGCACGCAGACCCCATCTGCTCCTTCTGTTCCAGTTGCAACAACTTTGTCTCCAGTCCTGTGGCAGGTTTCCTTCGAACTGAATTTTCTTTTCATGTTTTTGAGATAATTGTTCCAATAAGGATAATTTCTTAAGCTTATACAGTGATATTTTTCATTGACAGCTGAATCTTCCTGACAGATTCGACATATATAGCTTGGGGCTCATATTCTTACAGATGGTGAGTAATTATAAGGAATAGCATATATTTGTAGGTATCTGCAAAACAAATGTGGAGGCACAGTTATTATGTATTAAAAATCAGTAGAGGCACAGTTATGTATCAAAGATCAGTACGAGTATACATTGAATGCTTGTGGGCAGCAGTGGCACTGGTATATCTTTAGAGCACACCACTAGGAAATCTGAAAAGGTCTAAAACTGGTATTTTCTAATCTCCACATGCCACGATGATTAATGCTGATCTACCCTCTACACTACACTGCTGCTTGGATATAGGCTCCTACTCTATTAGTCTCTTCAAAACACCATCCAGTTTTTGTAGCATGTGCTTGCAGTGACTGTTGTATTAGTTACCGCTGACTTGCAAGATGGGCATTTGCTCATCTGATCATTATGATTTATGAGCACACATATTTATTAATGTATGCGATCATCGTTATATTTGTTTTACTGAAATGAGAACTATATTTTGTTGCAACAATACATAAGGCTGTGACACCATGTTATATTACCTTCAAGTGTGTTTTTTATTCTCTTCATCCAACCTCCTTTTCTAGCTCTGGCAGCCCGCACTTTGTCCTCACCTTCTTAATATATGCAGAGTATGCTCTGCAGCTAGCTACATCTCCAAACTATGGTTCAGCAAGCATCATCTGTATAGATCGTAGAGTGAAATCAGACTTGAGCAGTTTACACTGTCATTTCAATCCATTTTGTTTGGTTGTTTGTAAGATGTGAATTTGCAATAAAATGTGCTTTGAAGATCTTATTATTTTGTTTTGTCTCTTCCCAATTCCAGACATAGAGTGGCAGCATCTTTCTGTGGAATTCCATTGGATATCTTTTAGATTGTTGTAATTTCTTTATTAACAAGACATTGTTTTCTTTTTATAGGCATTCCCTTCACTTCGAACTGACAGCAGCCTCATACAATTTAATCGCCAACTGAAGAGATGCGACTATGACTTACAAGCTTGGAGGAATCTGGTGGAGCCACGAGCTACTGCTGAGCTTCGGAGGGGCTTTGACATCATGGACCTAGACGATGGTATCGGATGGGAACTCCTCACGTCGATGGTTCGCTACAAAGCACGGCAAAGGATCAGTGCTGAGGGCGCATTGGCACACCCATACTTTAACCGTGAAGGGCTCCTTGGCCTCTCGGTCATGCAAAACGCACGACTGCAACTGTTCCGGGCAACCCAGAAAGACTACAGTGAAGCCGCTCGGTGGGTTATCGGCCTCATGGCAAGGTCAGGAACTGAAGAGGTGGGAGGCTTTACAGAAGCACAGCTTCAAGAGCTTAGGGTACGTATGGTAGCCTTACCTATCCTTTTGAGACAGTATGATTTTTTTTTCTCGAACACCCAGGAGAGCATCATACCATTTCATTAAAGATAGATAAGAAACATTCACCAAAAAAAAGATAGTAGATAAGAAACGGTCCGAGTACATGCTGAATTCCACGACTTGGTAGTTGGAGGCAGTATGATTGCAAACTAACTACTAGTTTCTAACACAGAGGCTTAATAAATACTCATACTAGAGTTGTTACTTGTTCCAGCAGTTCTTAGACAAACAAACTTTACCCTTTCAAATCACTAATCTTTGCATAGAACACACAAAGATTTGAAATACCAAAAAGCTGTAGAAGCAGTTAGAAGACAGACAGCTTTTCATTTCGTTTTCAGCATGCTCTAACTCTAGGGACAAATCATAAATGTATGATCTGTCAGGAGAAGACCGCAAGGCTCACCACTTGTGTGTGTGCTTTTTCTGTGTGTTTCGTGTAGGAAATAAAACCCAAGAAAGGCAACGCCCAGCGGAACGTGCTTGCCTCTGTGCTGCGCCTGCAGAAGAAGATCGTGAACACGATCAACGAGAGCATGGGCGAGCTCGCCAGCCAGCGCAAAAGCATCTGGTGGAGCCGGTGGATACCGAGGGAGGAGTAAGGCTGGCCGCCGGCGCACGCGCACCTGTACATTGTCCACTTCTGCTGTATAAAACGTCGCCCATTAGCACTGGTGATATGATACACGCCATCCTACTTCGTATATAATGCTGATGACTGGTGACTGGTGAGTAAAATTTGTCTGGAAAGATCGGAGGTAACACGATGTATAGCTGTAAATATTTTTGCTACTGAACCATCATGATTTTTGAGATCCCTGTCCTATGTTTGTAAACACTTTCATCTAAAAGTAGGAGGTGAGTTCATCATAAGCATTCCTGCAAGATTCCATGACAGGTCATCATTTGTGCCGTGGAGCCATGATTGGCGATCTTTTGAACTGTAGCAAAACACTGCAGCTCGTGATGGCTGATGAATGAAGTTTATGGGGGCGGTTGGAGACTTGGGAGTAATATCTTCCATTTTCTGCTGTTGCATTTCCATTGCATTTACCCAAGTGGTCCTTTGGTGGACCACGGTCCGACTCTGGCCATTTTGCTCAGGGTGCACTTAGTTGGGAGCTGCATTTACGTATCTGAGTACTATGGCGTTAACAGATGCTAGTTTACCGGTGGATCACATTGAAGACCTGTTGCCGCGGCCTGCTGGAAGTGAGAATATGATCCCCAACTTGAACATTTTGCATGTCTGTTCTCTCAAGGTTTATGTGACCAACGTAGCGTAGAGTTGAAGAGTGCAGAGGATGCTGTCAAGCTACAACCAGAGAGCCGCGTGATGAAGATTGGAAGGGGACAGCCCAAAGCACCAGACAGCCAGCCAGAAGGGCCCCTCTTTGTTGTACCATCCGCCAAGGCGCCACGCCAAGCCGCCATGGACGGCCTGGTCCAGATTCCAGAACATGTCGACATGGCATGTCAACACAGGGGCCAGATGCCTGCCAATTCCTTGGGGACAGTCCAAGACACAGTTCAGTTCATATATCCAGGACCGTAACGTAATATAACAGAGGCACTGAGTTTTCACTAGACCATCATTTGTGCCCTCTCTCAACACGCAATGTTGATGAACACGCTTACTTTTGTCCTTTTTTTAAAAAAATCAGGTTTGTTGGCACGAAATGAAGCGATCTTCTTTTGTCATAAAGATAAAGAAATTAGAATGGGATTGGGTCTCCTTGTTTTTGTTAAAAAAGAATATAATCAGGATAAAATCAAACCCTAACTGCCAACCACCGAACTGCATCCAAGGTGCTACGATTGTTGCGGGAGGAGAAGTACTACCAGATGTCAAGTTAGCAACAACCATAGATTCATGGTCATGGCTGCCTTAAAACCTAGTAAATCCAAGCAATCAATGATTGGGTACAGAAATCAATAATGGTAGTGGTCAAGTGGTGTCAAATTCTCCGGCCATCCTGTCTTCATTTAGCAACGCGCAATGATCACTTTGGAAGGCTGGAAACTAATCATGCCCTTGAGGTTGTTCATCTTTTTTCTTTGGAGTTCAGAATTTCCAGACTGAATGAAGGCAAACAGCTAATCCTGATTATGGCCAAGAAACATCACTGAAACCATTCGTTTTCTCCTTTTTTTTTTTCCGGTTCCACGGTAGAAAAGGGTCCACATCCCAGCATCGTTTCGTTGTCCGACGCGGGAAGGCGTCCGTTCAGACTCAGAGTGCCTGACACCGAAGCGAGCAACCGAAAGGCAGAGAAAGCATCACGCATGGAAGCCATGGGATACGTTTTTCAGTTTTCACATGAGACCCTTCACTTATTTGAATTCAAACATGTATTTCTTCGGAGCATATACTGAAATTATCATGCTAAAAGTAGGTCGACATCACAAATGTAGTTTAACAGTACTTTCTCGTCACAAATAATAAGTGAAGTCAACTATTCATTGTTGTATATTTAAAGTGGCATGAACGCATTTATAACTAAAAATAGTTGTATACTACATTAACATATTTTCCGTACTTTATTGGTTGGGTAGAGAATAGCTTTGGTGGTCATATTGTTGTTGAAAACGGTCACAAAAAAAAACGGTCACTTTAACTATGGCTATGAGGGTAGAGGTGGTAGCTAGCCTAGGCAAATAAAAAGGTGTAATAAAATCATCAAAGCAAAGCAAATTGATACGAGTTGCACTTTGCTTGGTAGTAGGAGCACAGGTTGTGTCATGAGGCTATATGTATAGCGAAATTTTAGTCAAAATCTATAAATATATAATTTAGAGGTGCATGGCTCTATCCAAACAAACACTATTTAAGATATTGTATAAATATTTTTTTACTTATCACAGTTTACTATAAAAAGATCAATTATGTGAATTTGGCCTATTCGGTGATGATTTTCTATGGCTGGTACTTTTGATTCATGTTAAGAAAACACAATACCTGTTAAGTTCAAAGGAAACAAGACAATTGTTGAAAGGGGGCAATAACAATAACATTATATAGGGCATGTTTGGATAAACCTACGGTTGGATTTCATTCAAGCTCAACCAGATTACATTCGAAGCTAGGGTCGATGCCACACAGGCCGGTTATTTGCCACCACCCGGATCTAGTGTCACTTGATACCCTTTTTGTGGCGGGAGTTGTGGCGGTGGCGGCCGTTAAAAATGGCACACCGCCACGGAAGACCGCCACAAGTATTATTATGTGAGCGACGCACCGTTGTAAAAACGACAAGAAAGGGTCCGTGGCGGCCACGCTTCGCTGAGAACTAAACACCTCTGGGTCGGTGTGGCAGCCAAAAGTTACGTGTGGCGTGAACAACCCCGTAATCCATCAACAGGTTTAGTTTTACTCCTCCGCACTACTACGTGTGTCCTTTTGACCTGTGCACAAGTCAAAGATTGTCCACAGTTTCATTAAACGAGGTCTCCTCTCCATTTTATTTACCATGGAAGCCCATGGCATAAACGAAAAACACATTTCTGCTAGGTCGGAGGGGTTTAATTGCAAATCTAACTCGAAACGCAGCCTTTCTTCAAAGCCTCGAACCTTCCGCTCGTAAACCACGAGAGAAAAGTCGTCATTCCAGAAGCACACTCGCTCTCGTACGCAAAGCAACTTCACAAAAAAGCCGCCTCGCCTTGTTCATTTTACGTACTCCTCCCGTTGGCGAAATTTTACACGCCAACAAAACCGCCCTGAGGAGGAAATAGAAAAACCCGAATCATTCGTACGCGTCCCCTGGAACCAGAAGGCCAGTGGCCAGGAAGGAAAGGGAGAGGAGAAGAGCGGCGAGGAGGACGAAGCGGTCCGCCCAAGGAAATGGCGTCGATGCAGAGCTGGCGCAAGGCCTACGGCGCCATCGGGCGACACCACCACCGTTAGCCTCGCCAATCTCAACTCGGACTTCAAGGTGCGCCTTCGATTTCGATCCGGCGTCTCCGTCCTCCCCGATTTCTCCGGGATTTTTTCTCCGACCTAAGTTTGGGCGGTTGCTCCAAACCCTAGTCTCTCCGCCTGCTAGGCGAGCACGGGGTGCGGGAGCAGCCTCGGATCTGCGGGTTTTGACTGGTGTCTGCTCCCTTTTTGTAGGATCTGGATGTGGCGATCGTGAAGGCGACTAACCACGTGGAGTGCCCGCCCAAGGAGCGACACCTGCGCAGTGCGTTGATTCATTTTATACCCCGTGTTTCCGCGTATTTAACCTTCGGCCTAATTTAGTGTTTATGGGGGTGGGCGAAATTAGATCGTGCCTCAAAGTGGCTCTGAAAGAGGGAAGGGCGTGCGTGCTTTTTAGGTTCCGTGCAGTGTTTGATGATGGTTGATTGGTGTGTGGTGGTGTTGCAGAGGTTGTTGCCGCGACATCCATCGCCAGGCCTCGGGCGGATGTCGCCTACTGCATCCACGCGCTTGCCCGCCGTCTTGCCAAGACACGCAACTGGATTGTAAGTTCTATGCTCACATGGAAATTTTCCTTGTTCGTGCTTACTCTAGAGATTTAATTGTTTTTGGATGTACATTTTGATTGATTTCCCTTTTTGCAAACATGCTGCACATTAGTATGTCATCATATTACGGAAAATAATTTCCCTGATGAGATGTGGAATTTCTGTTGAGTTGTTTGCAAGCATGAACAAAGCCTTGATTTAAATAAAATGCTGAGCATTGGGTGAGCAAGAGTGAACTTGATTTATTCAAATAACATTACAACACACAGTATGCTGCCTGTTAATCATCTAGTCTATGGAGTGAGGTTTGCTGATTGTTAGATCCTGGAGGAAAGCTAGCCATAATATTGATAAGGCTAGTATAACAGTGCTGCCATTTTAGGTGCTTGGACATTAGGATTCACAGTACAGACAAGCTTGAGTCTTTGATGGTAGGCATTTGGAGAAAAAATGAGGAAATGGCCTATCTGTATTTTATATGGAGGAGATGAGAATTTGGGGCCTTGGCAGCAAAACATGGATCTTATGGAATTGGGCATATTTTTGTCAGGGACTATGGACTAACCTGCCACACTTAAGTCCAGGCTAGTGTCATTCCTTGATTTTCTTTGTTTCAGATGTTTGTAATTCTTCTAGTCTTTTTATAAGAGACAAGTGTGTCCCCCCCTATTTATTCACCAGTGAGATATGCAGTGTTGTATTGCATGGGATGTTTCTCTTCTATTTTTATCTCTGAATTCATAACCTTGATACACATGGTCCTCCTTGATTGTTCTTGCAAATGCTCAAAAAAGTCTTATGGTTGATATGCACTGGGATGGTTGAGTTAACATTTTTTTTATGATTTATTGGTTTGAGATGACAAAATCTGTGACTTGAAATGTAACCTGTATTTTTTGAGGAGTATTTGGGGCCTTCAGAGAAAAAGATTTACAAGTGCATATCAGAAGTTGCTTAAGTCCAATGTCATTGTTTCATTTGGAAATTCAGTGTAGTTTTCAGTGTATATTAGTTTATTAGTAGATGAGTGTTGTTTGTGGGATGTTTCCTGAATTATGTTCAAAGATGCACAGGGGGTGTTGAAGGAAATTAGTTAGTTAACATTTTCTGTTATTTATTGGTTTTGAAAATCTGTGACTTGAAATTTGCAATGGTATGTTCTTTTATTTAGTTCTTCAGATAAACTTGTTTCATTTAATTGTTTTGTATATGATTGGTTCTGTTTTAGGAATTAGTAACTAGTATTTCCATTCAAGTTGCATTCTCTTCGTTTGAATGATTAGCAAAGCTAAATATCTTTTGGTATGTAACTTTTGGTAGTAACTAGTATTTCCATTAAAAGGCTCTTCATGAATGATTAGCAAAGCTAAATATCTTTTGGTAGTAACTAGTATTTCCATTAAAGGCTCTTCATGAATGATTAGCAAAGCTAAGTGTTGTAGTTACGTGACAATCTTAAAAATTATTCTCTTATTTCATATGCTGGTAATTAATTTTATCTATATTTTGTGACATGTAGGTTGCTCTGAAAACACTTGTAGTAATCCATAGACTTCTTCGCGAGGGCGATCCTACATTTCGAGAAGAGCTTCTTAACTTTACACAAAGGGGACGGATTCTGCAACTTTCAAACTTCAAGGATGATTCCAGTCCAATCGGGTTAGAATTTCTGGCTTGTTAGAAAAATTGCTCCTACCCTGCTTATCACCTAATGATTTCCTTATTTTCTGATACTGAGTTCTGTGCAGCTTGGGATTGTTCTGCCTGGGTGCCACACATATGGTTTGTTTTTGGAGGAAAGGTTGGAATGCTTCAGAGTTCTTAAGTATGATGTCGAAGCTGAGCGCTTGTCCAAACAAGGTCAAGGTCCTGAAAAGTTTTGAAATATTGCATCTCAGTTTGGTACTTAGAGCCTGCAAATGATTAGATTTGAGGATTGCATCTGTGTTTAATTTCAGTAGAAATTCCAGTTTACTAATTAATTTGTCAACTAACTCTCTTTATGCCATCAGGGTCACAGTAGAACAAGAGAGTTGGATTCACAGGATCTGTTAGAGCAGCTGCCAGCATTGCAGCAGTTACTATACCGCTTGTTGGATGTCGGGTGATTATCTCTTTTTCAACTTTTGGCTATCTAGTCTGCTAGCTCCTTCTCATTTGTTTTGCTTTCTTTCTTTCAATTGAAACATAACACAATTTTGTTCCCCCTCTGTAGCCTGAAGGAGCTGCAAATAATAACTACTTGGTGCAATACGCTCTAGCTTTTGGTAAGCTCTGTTCTTTGTTTTGATTTGTTTGTGGTCTAGTGTGACAGGTCTTCTATTTTAGGCTAGCAAAGCAGTATTTATTTTTGAACTTATATAATTTCTTATTTTTAAATAAATATCTCAGCCTTGTCTCTTCAACCTATCAAAACGATGTTGGTAGAAAACTGAAAATAGAGCAATTTTTTTCTGCTATAATTATAGTGCGCACAATTTTGATTGTTTATTATTAGTATCATACCTGTGATACCTGGACGGTAAGAAAAATATTTCCTGAAATTACCTATGTTTACTGCTGGGAAATATTTCCTTCAGTGCTCCATGTTGGCTGTTTCTGAAGCATCCATGAAAGCTTGTGTTATATTATTATTCATTGATATGTGAAAGTAATCTACCCTATTCAAGTATTGAAATATGCCCCAATTTTTTTTTTCTGCTTGGAAGATGTCATTGAATTGCTAGATAGTAAATAATAGTATCATCTATTCTACATTTGTTTCATGCCTTAATAGTTGAATTGACTTCATATTATGGCTATATTTTGCACAGGTGCTAAAAAGAAAGCTTTTAAAATTTATTGCGCAATAAATGACGGAATTATCAACCTTGTTGATAAGGTAAATGCTAGTTTTCATATGGAAAATATCTTCTTGCGCATGGCTGACAATGCACTTATGTTGGTTTTTTCGTTTTTTGTCTAGTTTTTTGAGATGCCAAGACATGAAGCACTTAAAAGCACTTGACATCTATAGAAGGGCTGGTCAACAGGTAACTCCAAAGTCCTGAAGGGGTTGAGCATTGGAGTATTCCAATTCAAGATTCTAAAAAGATCAAAACACTGTGTTTTCGATGTTCTTATTTAGGTTATTTGACACATTTCAGGCTGGGAGTCTATCTGATTTCTACGAGAATTGTCGGGGTTTAGAACTTGCTAGGAATTTTCAGTTTCCCACTCTGAGGGAGGTGAGGACTTGTACTGTCTGTCTAGTCTTCACTATTTGCACTGGATTATGTTGTGACATTTTATGAGGGTAAATTCTCAGCCACCACAAACATTTCTTGCAACTATGGAGGAGTATGTGAAGGAGGCTCCCCGCATGGTCCCAGTTCGAGAACCCCTGGTTAGTGATTGGTTGATACCGTCAGTATAAAAATTTCTGTTTGTGTACTCAATTGTTGGATTTGGTATCTTGCAGTCTATCCTACCTCAACTAGGGGTGGTAATGGATCGGACCCTTTTTTTCTTTCACAATCCAACTTGGCCCTTTCTATTAATAGTTCAAAATTATATAGTTTTATGGCCCGATCCTTAAATTTGCTAGACTAAATTAGAGGGCCCTTTACCACCCCTAACCCCAACTTGCTTGTGAAAATACTTTTTCATGTTCTTGTTTAAATATTTAGTGTCTATTTATGCAATTGGGAAATCACATGGCTGTTTTTATTTTCTGTTTTAGGTAACAAGATTGCTTTAGTGAATTCAAGCACACATTGCTGTAACTTAAACCTTCATGATTTCTTCACCAGTTTTCCTTTATTCTCTTGTTTCAATTATAGGTTTACACACCAACTAATTATTTCATTTGCTTCTATTACTAAACCTTGTATTGGCCAAATTGAGATTATGTGGTTTATTTCTCATATTTGGTATTCTTCTGAGTACTGGAATAAGGTTGATTTATTTATTTTTTTCATCAGGAACTTCCTGAGAGGCTTCTTCTTACATACAAACCTGAAGAATCAGAGGAAATTCCTGAGCCTGCTCCTGTTGAAGAGGAAAAGGCACCAGTTGAAGAACCTGCTCCGGTACCACTTGTTACTGAAGTTGTTTCACCTCCTCCCAAGATTGAGGTGGCCGATACTGGTGACTTACTGGTGAGAAATAACACAATAATGGTCTAAACCTTATTTACTTGTTTCTACAATCTGAATTTTTGTTTGCTCGTAGGGCTTAGATGATCCAAATCCTGCTGTATCAGCTATAGAGGAAAGCAATGCTCTTGCCTTGGCTATTGTTCCAACAGGTAGTCTGTTACTTCTGAAATTCCTAGCACATGTTAAGTACCTGTAAAGGATCTTTCATTAAAGGGTTGATTCTTTTTTTGCATCTATATCAGATGGTGCCCGACAACTGGTAACTCTACATTTCAAGATAAGGGGTTTGATCCCACAGGATGGGAACTCGCCCTTGTTACCGCACCGAGCAACACAACTTCATCTGCTTCTGTCGGTCAATTGGTTTGTTTCTTTAACCTTCATATCATTCTTTCTGATGTGTTTATGTTTCCATCACATGTTGAAATGCTGTGGCATCTGAGTATGTCAAAGCTGCTATATTTACATGTCCTTCACACCATTGGCACTATTTAGTATGATGTTCCAGTCGTCCTATTAGTAAATCCATACATTTTGGTGAAAACTTTGTGCTAGGTTGTTCTGTGGATCAAGGCTAGATGGCTTGATATACTGGCAGTAATGCTGTGGCCCATATATCATATGCAGCCTTGCATATCTTACATCTGACCATCATAGGGCATTTTTAGTCTTGCTTTCCTTTTCCCCTTACTTGAAGTGTGTGGAGTGCCATGGATAAGTTGAGATCAGTTTCGTGGATTCTTGGCTAAAGATAAACATAATGAGTAGCTCCCTTGTCTGCACTACATCCTTTTGTGAATATAATCAGTACTATAGACAGCATAGTGATGCCAACGACATTAGTTACGTGTTTGGCAGACCATGTGCATTTTGTGAAATACTCCCTCCATTCCAAATTATAAGTTGTTTTGGCTTCTCAATGGACATAGTTTTACAATTTGGAACGGAGGTATAGTAGTAGTATACCTTGAGCCCTTGAGCCAATTGGTTGGTATGCTAGAATGCAATTTAGCCAACTTAGCTGGCTAAGGCATTGAATCATAGCAACAAATATTACATACAATTTGTGGTATTGCAAACTGCGTTCAATCAAAATAAACTTCTGGCCTCATTTTACAGGGTGGTGGATTCGACAAGCTCATTTTTGGACAGCCTTTATGATGGCCGGGGCCTACAGGCAGAGGCAACAGCAACAGCTATATGGTTCAGCAGCGCCTAATCCATTCATGACAAATGATCCTTTCGCGATGTCAAACCAAGTTGCTCCCCACCATCAGTTCAAATGGCTGCCATGTCTCAGCAGCATCCAGATCCCCACGATGATGCAACCAAATCCTTTTGGACCACCTATGCAGCCACAGATAGGCATGGGCCCTCCAGCAAACAATCCCTTTCTGGATGCTGGCTTTGGGGCATTCCCAGTGGCGAACAACGGCCATCAGCAACACAACCCATTTGGCAATGCCCAACTTCTGTAGACTACGTAGTTACAAGAGCAAATTTGTGCCCCAGCAGATGCGATTTTTGTGTGATTATATCATGCATTGTGCTTGGCCATTCTTATATGCGACGCATGTATTATGTGTTGGCTTCACCACGCGGGAGCTATGGCGTAACCCAACCCTTTGTTGTAAAGAAATTAGTGTCCTGTGTAACATCAGTTATATGTCAATAAACAGTAGGCAATGTTATTACAATTATTATAAACAAAAAAGAGCGGTGGTATATGTAGGAATTTTTCAATATTGTTTATTACATTGCTGTTTTTTTTTATCTGGGAAGTCATTCCCTTAGCCCTGTTTTATTGCCCCTCTTTTGCATGCCTTGTGATTGATCATGTGCTCAGTTGAATATTCTAAGCCCAAAATTGGTGTGTTACTGTAGCTATGGCCTCATGCATGCACATACAAAATTGTCACATGCATACTTCAAATTACTTGCATTTATTTAACATCTGGCTGAATCTGGTTGAATCTTCTGCTGAAATTTGAATCGTAAGTTGATTCAGTTTTTCTGGACTATATACATATAATGTCTCAACATACTCTATTTTTGTAATTTTTGAAGTGTTGCTACTTTTTTTCTTTTTTAGAAAGTGTTGATAATACGGTATTCTTGTTAAACTTTGTTTAAAGATTAACGTTTGTACAAATTATGTTTATAGAAAGTGTTAATAATATTTGTATATTTATTTAAATAAGTTTTGTTATGAAGGGATAGATCACCTTATATCTAATTGTACAAATTATGTATTATGTATTAAAATGTATATATTTATTTGGCTACTTTGTTGTTGAATAGTGACAAAGGGATAGAGAGTACCTTATATCTAGATTTAGATGCCAGTAAATTCATTCACACCGATGGGTTACAAACTTACAAATGACTTTAAATTTGGCAAGGAATTGGTAACAAGTTATCTATTGGAATTTACTTTTTTTATTAGGCGACTACATCCTACTTCGCCAATTGTATGGTGGTCGTTCTTCACCTCTTCGTTTTCCCCGTGGCCCAATCAAAAGTTGATGTTACATCTCAAGTATAGCAACGTATCACCATCGCCCTGAACTCGATTGTCGTCTCTTGAGCCATAGGAAAATCAGCAAACAGTAGAGCCTCAATCAGTAGCCTGGCTTTTTTCGTGAAGGCCTTAGGTTGTTAGCCCCCACCGACGCAACTGCCACTATATTTCTAGTCATGTAGGGTAGATCGGAATCTTACGAGATGAGTGTGTTTTTAACTTTTTTTTTTATTACATATATACAAGAGGTAGAAATTAAAATGCTTCGAATATACGGATATAGAAGCAACGACGAAGCTTGGAAAAAAATTAAGGCGGGCTGAACAAAAGCCTACGACGCCTTAACTCTATTATGCCTCTCCTAATCTATATAATTATACATAAAAAAAAAATTAAGATAGGGCTTAGGGGGCTCCACGTACCCAAGATCGATAGGCAGGCTGTAGCCCGGCTTGCCCGGCCTTGCCCTGTCGTTGTTAATATCAATCTATAAAGGAAAGCCCTCAGAGTTCCAACTTCCAAGTAAAGTTTCCTTGACATGTCCGAGAATGGTTAAAAAAACTTAAGCATCAACATTTTTTGAATTTGGTTACTATTTTACGATGCTATATTTTTTTAGTGGTGAATGACATGTGTTGATGAGACGTTGTGGTGATTTCATCAATATTTGATCTTTTTTTTAGATTGTCATTATTCAATCTTGGCTTGTGTATGCATATATAGGCTAAAGTGTTTGTTTTATGCACTATATATGTTTATATATATACTAGTGCTCAAAAGGATTTGTAGGTCCTTTTTGGCAAATCAAATTTAGAAGCTTATATACAATGATGGTCCTGCGCAGCATCCTCTGCTTCTCGCCATATTCAGGCAACTTTGTACGCAATATACTGTCATTTTCAGCACAGCTGCACGGTCGTGCGCACATCCTCAACAGTCCGCATGCCGCTAAAAAAATCGTGTCAACCTCATACCTGGTGACGTGGCCTCTCGCTCTCTGAGCGAGAGCCGATCGGAGAGCGAGCGCAACAGCGCGCATACGGTTTTCTGCATAAACGCCTTTTCTGGATTCCTAACAGACAAAACTCGATCGGCCTTATCTAAAATCCTAGTATAATTTGAAGAGATTTTTGTTTTAAATTTTTTTCCAGTGCGGGGTATCATGATGAAGAAGACGAAAGCATCAATCAAGTGGGACCCAGGGTACCAAAGGGTATCCACCTACCCGCATTATTTGCCTCCACGTCAGGCAACACCCGCACAATATCCCGTCCGTCCTACGAAAACACCAAGATTGGCCACCAGATCCGCGCCACGCGTCTAACTACCCCCGGTACTGACCACTGACTGCTCCCCACACGTGAAAAGAATCTAGGACCATGATCGACCATGATCGCAAGTCGGAGCTGCGAGCTTCTGAACAGGCCCGGTCCTGTCAATTTGTAGGCCTGGTGCGGGGTTAGAAAGATAGGCCTGGCGTGCTCATGTGCATGCTGCCTGGCGGATCTTGCGCGGCGGAAGGCCCTCGCCGGCAGCTGGAGCGAGCGAGCGCGCACTGGACGCCATCGTCCCCGGCAGCGGCCTACGCGGTAGGGGAGACATGACCTTGGGCGGAATCACGACGGCGGCGGACGGCCTCGCGGCGTGGCAGCTCGCGACGGCGGGCGGACAACCTCGCAGCGTCTCACCAGAGTTGTATAGCTTATAGTGTGTACACAGCTGGGATTGGGCCCCTTGGTTCAAGGGGCCCTGTGCCCAGGCACCGCTCGCACCCCCAGGGCCGGGCCTGCTTCTGAAGTTTTATATTTGAAAAACAAACAAATGCTCATTTACTACTCTCTGTCCCATGTTCGTCGTTTTGACTTTTTAAACTTCATGTTTGACCATCCGTCTTATTCAAAATATTTATGCAAATTATAAAATAAATTAATCAATATTCAAGTATCTTCATTATGATAAAATAAGTCATAACAAAATAAATTATATTTGTGCAAAAATTTGAATAAGACAAAACATCGAATAATAAGATGGCACGGAATCTAGGGGTGACAAACCCGGTGGGATGGAGGGAGTATGTGCTTACGTACAAGTATACGAGTAGCTTCTAAAACATCCTGACCAATTGCAATGTTTTCTCATTCAACCACAACCCTGAAATTTTGTGTGCACAGGATGAGTGCACCAACCCCTCTCTGAATACAAAACTGAATCAGACCAGAAAACAATGAACATGCATGCAACCTTACTGGCTCAAATTTCACTCTCTAAGGCCCGATTGGTTTGGAGACCAGGAGATCTGGCTCTAGTATGCAACATCCTTACGTTTCATTGACAGCTAAAAACAAGCAACGCATGGTTCATAAACTCGTTCATTTCTTAACCAAAAAAAATATAAAAACACGATTCTATTGAACTGTTGCAATTTGTAAATTGCAAACATGCAAAAGTCTCCATTTTTGCACTCTCTCTTGATTGATTGGAAAAAGCTGACGTGCGAAACTTTTTTTGCCGTCGTGGCCTGCATGCATCCTCGATCATGTGCAATCAGCTAGCTATCTGCCTAGCCTCTGGTCCACGGCGGCAGCAATAGAGAAGAACGTAGCATAGCAATAGCATACGGCCGCCGCTGCCTCGGCCGCACCCGCACCCGGACGCAGCCGAGATCGATCAATCATGAATCCCCGAGACGGAGACGGAGGACGGGACGGACGGCCACGGCGCGGGCGCGGCAGCGCGGCAGCGGCTGTTCCAACGGGAGCAGGCGATCGGATGCCGCGACCTGCCCCACCCAGATCTCCACGGGGATTCGCTACCCCACCGTCGTCGCGCGGCTATAAAACCCCGCCCCTCCTCCACCGGTCCCACAGGACCCGTTCGCCGTTCCTTCCCATTCACCCGTCACACCACACCACTCTGCCCCTCTCATCTCCACTCCCACCCGGCGAGCGGACCGGACCTCCCCTGCCCTGACCCATTCGACTCGACCCGTCCTGCCGCCGCCGCTTGCGCGCGCTGGTCGGTCGGTCGGTCGGTCGGTCGGACCGGACGCTGGTGATCTGGTTGATGCAGCAGGGGCCTCGCACACAACTGCCGCTCCCGCGGCTTTCACGCTTTCCCGCCTCGCCGTCGAGGGCGCCTGAACGCACGCACCAGCGAGCGAGCCCCGCCCACCAGCACAATCGAATCGAAACCCCCTCGATCCGGCTCTTCTAAGTTCTAACGCCAACGAACGAGAGAGAACGAGAACAGAAAGAAAAAACCCACCACCCACCGTCCGTACGCCCCCGAAAGGAAGAAAGAGAGAGAGAGAGAGAGGAGTGGAGATGGACACCGCCGTCGGCGTTCCCGTTGTGGCCGTTGCGAATGGCGTCCCCGTGGTGGCCGTCGTTGCGAATGGTAAGTCGACGGCCGGGCGTGCGGATCCGTTCGTTCACTGTTTCTCGCCCGCCGTAGTGCTGCCGGGTCGAACAGGTGGTGGGCGGACAGGAAGAGGGTTGATGCGATCGATCTGATGGGTTTTTTGTTTGGTTTTATTTTGGGCGGTGGTGCTGACGGACGGCGGCGTTACGTCGTCGTGCATGATGCAGGGATCGGGGAGGTGGAGCGCAAGGTGCAGAAGAGCTACTGGGAGGAGCACCAAGGACCTCACCGTCGAGTCCATGATGCTCGACCCCGCGCCGCCGACCTCGACAAGGAGGAGCGACCTGAGGTGATGCATCATGAATCATGATCCTCCGTCCTCCTCTTCTCTCCTCCTTCGTACTATCACTGAAACCGTTTCCGTTGCTACCTCCTGAATGATTAACTTTTATGGGTTGTATTCTTGTCCATACCGGAATCTTGCCATATCTTGGATGCAGAAAAATGATTGGTCCGTGCTGTAATGGCATGGCATGGTCTTTTTCACCCCTGAAAAAAGTTGACAGCAACTGCTCGAAAACGTACATAATTGACAGTAGTAAAAAAATTTATCAGACCAGTCACATCATAGATATACTCATCAAATGAAAACGTGAAAAATTTCTGAATAAAGCACTGAGCTTGACAGCTGAGGCAGAGACACTGATGCCGACACTTGCTTCTTCTTGAGTGTGTAATGCTCCATTCAATTATGTCCTGCCTGAGGGCCAGCAGATCACTGCTTCAACAGTGAACTTCCTCAATAGTAGACAGTTAGACACCTACCCGATTGCACTAATGGTGCCTGCATGATACTTGGCGGCGTCAAAGCCAAACGAACTGCTAACAAAACCTTGCTTATTTTAGCACAGGTGCTTTTGATGATGGTGACTTGACGATGGCAAACGTGCTTGCTAATATGAGTCCCACAGAGACAGACACTAAACTAAAAACGTTAATACCCGCCGGTATAAATAATTATAAAACGTTACAATTGACTTGGAGGATTATTATGAGGTCATATAGTGTTATAATTGAAACAAGTGAGAGCAAGGGCGGCCCTACTACTGCATCTCTGTGTTGTAAAAAATATCTAGCTCGTCCACCTTCCCTACCTGTGGTCCTCTCACGCTCAAACTGCCCCATTATTTTGTTATTATGATTTCCAAGTCACTTAGTCTCCAAGTGGCCACTTACATGATTCATCTTGCTTTTTGCTACAACCACATATTATCATAATAAATGAATAAATGATCAAATTGTTACTGAACTTTTTTTTTTTTCACAAAACATGGTTTAACTAAGACATGGCTTCTTGCTCTTCCTTTTTTGGCACCAAAAAAAATAAAATGCTATGCAATATTATTTTCCTCGGAGGGCTAATTTTCACCACTGATCTGCAGATCCCTGTCTTTACTTCCCTCTTACAAAGGGAAATCAGTTCTGGAACTTGGTGCTGGAATAGACGCTTTACTGGAGATCTGGCAAAAGAGGCTGGGCATGTTCTAGCACTAGATTTTATTGAAAGTGTGATTAAGAAGGTGGATTTTCTACCTTTAAAATTCTCATGCATCTGGAAATACTTAATGTGCCGACTTACATAAGTTTTTACCTCTTTCCCTTCTTGTAGAATCAAAGCATAAATGGACATCACAAGAACATAACCTTCAAGTGTGCTGATGTAACATCTAACGACTTGAAGATTGAAGATAACTCTCTGTTGATCTGATATTTTCAAACTGGTTATTAATGTACCTTTCAGATGACGAGGTAAGAACCAGAAATACTTATGATTTATGAATGCTGGTGCGCTATATGATCACTCTTCAGTCTTCTTTTTAGAAGAAGTAGAAAATATTTACATGCACCAATTTACCATATTTCATCTGATCTCACTTCAAGTAAACAACAGCCATACTGAAAGGGCTAAACATTTTTTTCGAAAAAAATTGTATACTTAAAACCTAGTTTTTTTTTTTTACTGTAAGTTTTTTTTATCTGTTATATTATATAGGTCGAAAAGCTTGTGGGAAAAAAATGGTAAAATGGTTAAAGGTTTGAGGCCATATTTTTTTAGAGAATCATGTTTTCATCAATCTGGGGATTCCAAAAGGAAGGTGAACCCAACACATTATCGAGAGCCAAGGTTTTATACTAAGGTACAAAGAGAGAGCTGGGTTTTTATCTTTCATATATACAATCAATTTAAACCATAATCTATCATTGTTGTCAGTAGCTAACATTTTTATGTATGCAGGTATTTAAAGAGGGTCATTCATTTGATCAAGATGGAGTGTTCTTTTGAACTTTTTCTCGTGACTTGTAAATGTATTGGAGCTTATGTGAAAAACAAGAAGAATCAAAACCAGGTACATTGTTATTCTTCAATGTGCTTGCTAACTCTTGTGTTATTTCAGTCAAATTGAATTTACTAACTGACATAAGTAAACAATATCAACAGATATGTTGGTTATGGGAAAAGGTAAAATCAACAGGAACAGAGATTTTCAAAGATTTCTGGACAACGTGCAATACAAAAACAAGTGGAATCTTACGTTGAGAGCGTGTCTTTGGTGAAGGTTTTGTGAGCACTGGGAGTCGGCAGAGACCACAAATTGCCTTTGCTTACTGTTAACTCACCAATTATTTACGACATGTATAAATCACACAATATACCTGTTTCATGAACAGAGACCAAAAAAGAATTTGTGGGCATGCTGGATCTTAAACCTGGCCAGAAAGTACTTGATGTCGGATGTGGAATTGAGGTGGTGACTTTTTACATGGCTGAAAACTATATGATGTCCATGTTCTTGGTATTGATCTTTCGGTTAACATGGTATCATTTGCAATTGAACGTGCCATTGGACGCAAGTGCTCTGTTGAATTTGAAGTTGCTGATTGCACCACAAAGGATTACCCAGAAAATAGTTTTGACGTCATCTACAGCCGCGACACCATCCTTCACACATACACAAGTATGTTTCATTCTATATAATTCAATGTTGTTGCTTGGAAGTATTACTATTTATTTCCAGTCATATCATAGAATAGAAGAAATGCATTTTTCAAATGTAAAGAACTTAAGTTGTGGCACTCCTGTTGATCCTTGCATGGATTATATGCCAAATTGCTAAATGTACTCGAGGTTGGTTTCAGGAAAAAAATGTGAGATGTCGTCTTTTAAGATGTTGACGACACATGAATATTAAAGTCAGCATCAAAATTCATATTCCTGACAATGTTCTGCTTTGTTTTATAGGACAAGCCTGCTCTGTTTAGAAGCTTCTTCAAATGGCTAAAACCCGGTGGCAAAGTCCTAATCAGTGACTACTGTAAGAATCCTGGAAAACCATCATCAGAAGAGTTTGCTGCATACATTAAGCAGAGAGGTTATGACCTTCATGACGTGAAGGCTTATGGACAGGTTTGTTCTACTGTTACAGCAGCCACGTAGTATCTGTCTAGTTGCGCTGGAATATTTGGATCAGAAGGGTGAGCTCCTCTAACGACTGGTTATATGGACACAACCCAGATGCTAAAGGATGCTGGTTTTCATGATGTCGTCGCGGAAGATCGCACTGAGCAGGTTATCTCCTGTCTGAAAATCCTCTTGTTGTTGAGCAGTTCTTTTTTTTATATATTTTTTTAAACTTGGTTCCATTAGAAAAAAACGGAAGTATGAAAACGTGAATATATATATAAGGGGTTGAATATCTTTGAAATTTTAAGTGGAGAGAAGATTTGATACAATGATACATGACATCAACCGTGGCATCAATTTTTTTACCCATTTCCATATGCTCCGGATCTGGCGCTGGGCGGGCCGGACTCGCACTCACATGCTGGTGGCGTCTCCGGTGAGGCCGGCCATGGTGCGGCGGTCGCGGGCTTGGGGCCCCGGATTCTGGCTCCCGGATCCGGGACCCTTGACTGGCCCCGGCTCGGCCGGGCTCGCGGCGGGCGTGGTCGCCCGGCGGCGACGTGCTTGCGTGGCGCTGCGTTGGAGGCTAGGCGCGTGCAGGCGTCGAGGGCGGTTCCCTTCCTTGCCGTCCCCTCCCCTCATTGCCCCTAGCCGGCGGGCTTTCCCTTGCATCGGCATCCGGAGGGGTGGTGGGTATCCCGCCCGCTGCTCCGGTTGTCTACGAGGAGATCCCCGGTGAGGGCGACCGCCTCTGGTCTATGCTCCCGTGGTTGAGCTGCCAGTGGAAACCGTGATGCCGATGGGGAACGAGGCAGTCTGTGGGGACTCCCCGGTGAGAGCGACCTGTTCGTGCTCCCGTGGTTGAGCCGCTGCGCGGAGGCGCGCGGCGACGATGACGAAGATGGCACTCTGTCGCGGCGGCAGTGGACGAAGCGAGCGGCGTGGCGATAGCTGGTTTTTCGGCATGTTGGCTTGGCGATTGGGGGTGGTCGACGCAGCTTTGCGGCGCGTGCGCGCAGCCGGCGCGTCGATGCCTCTCTCGCGAGGCTTCGGCAGGACGACCGGCGGCGACGACGGTGGCGACTTCCCGAGTTCGGGATCCCGAGCCAATGTCCGAACTCGGGTCCCATGGGCGAAAAGCTCGGCGACGGCGACGCTGCGGGCGCCGCTTCCCTGTGGGGAGCGTCGTGTTCCTAGTTTTTCTTCCACGGGTGAAAACCCGGTCCGTTGGACTAGCGACGGCGGCGTTTCTGGCGTCGTAACCTTGTCGAAGGCGCTGTGTGGAGTTAGACTAGGCTTGGTTTCTCCGCACTTAGCTTCTTATTTGGGTTGTCGTTTCACTCTCGCTGTTGGCGTCGAGTGTTTTGCCCCGTAGCGGTCTCGCTAGCATGTGGGTGGTGTTGTTGTAAACTCTCTTCTTCTTAATATAACCAAAGCGGAAACCCGGATCTTTCATTTTTTTACCCATTTCCATATGCTATCAGTTCCTGAATGTTCTACGGAGGGAGCTAGGGTGAAGTTGAAAAGAACAAAAGGGCTTTCCTGGCAGACTTTCGCAGGTGACGCATCGACCTTATCGGTTCATGGCTTACCTGACCTGTGCCTAGTGCTTCTTTTTGAGAGGCGCCTCCTGATTTATTCCATTCCATTTCATCTGTTGGCAGGAGGACTATGACGACATTGTGAACGGCTGGAATGCCAAGCTGAAACGGAGCTCTGCCGGTGAGCAGAGGTGGGGGCTGTTCATTGCGACCAAGTGATTTCGCCTGGCCGTGCATCAGAGGGCTCTTCCGAATAAGAATGGCTTTGGTTGCGGCTCTGCTTCTAGACCGGTGATTCAGCCTAGAAGTAGAGGATCTTCATCAGAATAAAAACGTGTGATGTTGTGTTGTTGTGTCTACGCTACTAGCATTTCTGTTCGTGTATGTTCTAGGTAAACTGCGCACCCAGAGTTGCAGAATGTGTACTGTTCGCTCTTGTGTGGTTGTGTCTACGCTACTACTTTACGTAGCATTTCAGTTGTTGCGATAGGTGAACTGCGCACCCAGAGTTGCAGAGACGTGTGCTGCTCGTTTAAGTTCATGGTGTACTACGAGCTAGTAAGATTGTTGTCAGAGTCGATGTCAGCATTGTCACTGGAGGTCCCGGTTCAATTCAGGGTGATGTGCTTTGGTACGTGCTATTCGTGTTGTGTGTATAATATGTCCCTTTCGTGCTATTCTTTTTGGGATGGAGGCGGGTGACGGACTGCGAGGAGGTGCCAGGATCGTGGGCACATGTTGAGAGGAAACCGGACCGGCGAGACTCCAATTTCACCGGCTCCTGTGGTGAGAGCCCTATTTTGTAAATAGCTCCGCCTATGGCTCCGCTATAGCTTCTCGGAAAGACTCGCCGCTAAGCTATTTGCATTTTCGCTATATATACCGCTATTTACAAACTACTCATCCGCTATTTAGCGCTATAGCCCGCTTATTTCACCGCTATTTCATATTTCCCATTTGTTACTAATTTGGCATTTTGGTCGATTAAATTTTTATGAAAAATGTCTGTAATATCATATGGGTATTTGGTAATAAGTTATTTAGACTTGTAAAACCTTTAGTAAATGTATTTGTGTTCACCAAATATCATATTTGTCTTGTTTTGGCATAAATTATTGGAGTCTCATAGTTTTTCTTATAAAACGTTATCCTGTCATAGCTCCGCTTATAGCTTTATAGGTCCCCTAGATATGCGCCGCTATTTGCTCACAGCCCGCTATCATAAAACCTGGATTGAGAGAGACCATATCTAAATTGTAGTCCCATA
>JADLZK010008296.1:0-43966 GCA_015847255.1 Hyparrhenia diplandra
GGGTCCCGAGCCGAGGGGCACGGAGGCGGGAAAGTAGCGACTTCGCCCAGAGCACACCCTCTCCGAGAGGAGGGATTGGAGCGGTTCGCTGAGACGCTTGACGAGGTGCTTTCCCTACGGCGTCCAGTTGCACGGCTGCGGCCGCGGCCAGCAAGGAGATGGCCCGGGATGATCGCGCTGACAAAGGCTGGCGCCACGACACCGGATTCTCTGCTAGCTAGAGGACCCGCGGTGGTCAAATCGCTGCACATGGCGGCGGCTGCCGATAAGGCTCACAGCGTAGCGGCATTTGTTCACGCCTTACCGTATGCTGTGGCAGCCGCACCCAACGCTGATATTATGTCATCTCACGTGCCTATCGAAGAGACCTCGGATGATCGCACGTGGCGCCCGCACGGCGTCAACCCCTCGGGTGGAGTATGGCGGCAGTTCCCTGTCGCGATCGAGTACCCCCTCGGGCATCTACCGCGGAAAAAGTGCAAAGACGCCTCGAGGTCAATGGCCCCTCGGCACGCGACTCGCATGTCGGGATCCCACACCGCCCGAGAGGACTCTCGTCGATGGAAGGGCGATCTCCTTTTCCCGCGGCGACAACTACGGGCGTCCACGCTTCTCTGCGGCTCGAGTACAAGGCACCGGCTAAAGCAATTTCCTACCACCTAGAGGACATGTACTCCTGCAGAGCCCCTCTTGTGACTATAAAAGTGCCGGGCATAGAATCGGAGCAGAAGTCGGAAGCACACGCACGCCTTGGCTTCACCGCGAGCATTGGCATCTAAGCTCAATCACCGCGCCTACTGGCGAGACTTGGGAGTCCGGCCTCTCGCTCACCGCTTGTATTCTACTACGAGGCACCTGGAGTGCGAGATACCACGACCACTCACGGCCCGGACTAGGGGCGGCGTTGGCGCTGAACGAGTATACACCTTGTGTCATCTCGCACCAACCATCAGGATCACGGGATCGCGCGTAGCACATTTACTAATTAGGTTAGCGACATTTCGATTCAAAAGCACCGGCCAGGTTGGCGCACCGGGTAGGAGACTGCTTGGCGTCAAGCGCTACTCTCTGCCCAGTTTCGGATGGCTACGATCACCGTCGTCCGAGATTTCCGGCGCGTGCCGTCGTTCCTCACCATCACCGCCGGGAACCTCACGGTGCCTCGCTGTGACTTCTGCTACCTCGTCGCCCTGCGGCTCCTCGGATGGTTGTGCTGAGATCCATCCTACCTACCGCGAGTGGGCTCGCACGTGGGTCGCCACTGGGCTGCACAATGGAGCGGCTGTCGTCCAGGCGCGCGCCTGCTCCCTCGCGGCCGAGGTCGCGAAGCGCGCACTACCTACCAGCCATTGTCATCATCAACTTCGGCTCGGCGCCCACCGGAGGGCGTGAGCCGCCCAGTGAAGCGAGGACCTACGCGGCTGCGGCGCCACTTCCGGCCGGCGGGCGGTCAACTTTCCGCTAGAGCCCGCGAATCGAAGCCCTAGCTCCACCTTCCCCATGCGGATGGAATCACGGAGATGCGGCTCACCCTGGGAGGGAGGCGCCCCATATGGGAGGGCACTTTCTCCCCCGCTGCTACGGGAAGAAACTCTCTGATTGAGCAGTTCGGAGGTGCGGCGGCGAGCCCGCTGCTCGCTCCCCATGCTGCGGCCGGAACACAGGGGCGATCGGCGCCACCTCACGGACTACCTATGATCTCTTGTGGCCGCCACGGCCTCGGGGCTCGGGAGCGCGGGGCTCCGAGCCAAACTCCTCGAGACCAAGCGGCGACCCCATGCGCCTGCTCGCGTCATGGAACCCTTTGCCTCGGCGACTCGACATCGACTCCGTGGCCAGGGAGCGCATGAAACCCGGTCGAAGGTCCCAGGCCGCGGTGGCGGCGCCAGGCTTCGACCACCTCTCGGAAAAGCCGTTGTTTCTCCCGTAGGAATGGTTGCAGTGAATTGGCCCGACACGTCCATTTGTATCCACTCGTTATGTTTGTGAAAAAAGGCTCTCTTCCGAGCCCACATCAAGTTTGAATAATGGGCAACATAGCATGAAGAGAAGGATCTTAAAATATGGCCCGACGTGTGGTAGAGCACGAGGGCGGCTCTAACGCCAGGGGCTATGACACCTAAAACTCTGCCACCCTGCGTCTATCGACTAAGCCCTCTCATGCGAAAAACTACCCAAATAACAAAGCGGCGGGACTACCTCATACTGAACAAGATAGCCGAACAGCCCCGGTCCCGACATCTTAGGGACCCGGAGGAATCTTAGGGAGGTCGGCAGGCCTCGGGCCGCCCACTCGCACCCGTACTCACACTTTGACTAAGGGCACCTTTCGGGCTCCCCGGTACCACGGCGGTAGCTAACTCGCACCTCGCTCGGGGCCGGGTCAACTAAAGTTACCTTCCTAAATGCACGATATGTACCTCCCTTTAAGTTTTTTATGCTTACTTGTTTCCCAATAAAACACTATGCAAGGAAGGCATCTCGGGGGTTGTCCCGGCGCCCTCGAGCCGCGGGGACAGCTCCATGAGCCAGCTTCAAGCGGATAATCAAAAAACCTGTAGAAAAGCCAATAGAAACCAAAGGGTAAACCAAATACGGAGGTTTGGAGCCTCCAAAAGTGCTTCTACGGGCCTTATGGCCCCGGTCGTGCACCGAACCAAATGTTTCATCGAAACCCGCGCGGCCGGGCCACCCGCGGTCACTCTCTCTTAATTACGGGGGGTCGGACGTGGGGCGCGTACCGGAGGAGGGCGTCGCCCTTGGGCTCGTCGGCATCCGAGGACGTGGTCGGCGGGGAGTCGGCGCCCAGCGTGTCGGCGAAGTCGGCTGCCGGAGGAACCAAGTCCTCCTCGAACCTCGTCGCGAGGGCGCTCCTGCCCCTCCACCTCGGCAAGATCTTGTGCGTGCCTGCGCCGTCGCTGCCTCCGGTCCTCATCAAGGATCCGGCCCTCGCCGATGTGCTTGAAGTCCAGATCGAGGCGGTGCGACGGGCGACCCCCGGCGCGATGCTTCACCCCTTCATCGAAGAGCACGCCCGGATGCGCCCTTGTACTTGGCCGGCGAGGCCGTGACGCCCGGCGCACCGAGGTCCCTTCCTCGTTCTCGGCCACCTCGAAGGCCTCGTACACCGCGGACGCGGCGGCTCTTCAGAGCCAGGTGTTCCTTCATCTCTCCTCGTCGAGGGCCTCGAGCTACCGTTGGCATCGCGTTCGAGGGAATCCCGGCCCCTGCAGATCTACCATGAAAGTACGAAGGGAGATCGTAGAGTGAGACGATGCCTAACCAAGAAGAAAAAGAGGGGGAAGGAGACTCCGTGCAAGCCCGATCGCTTTCAAGCGAGGACAAGACCGGCATTCTCCGGCACCATCCGCGGCTTCTTCGCCGCTATCGGTGGCCTCGGCGGTCTTGATGCTGAACTCCTCATCAGCATCCCTCGCGTCGCCTCGCCTCTGTGTAAGAGTGTCGGACGGTGGCCGGGACTGCGTAAGCTCGGCCACACACACATGACGCCTCCGCCACCGCCATGTCCCTCTCAGACCGCTGCTTGTGCGTGGCCCGCTCCAGCTCAGTCACCGGGCAGCCAAGGATGACATACGCTCCGCTCCGCCCGGCTCGGTGCGGAGGCGTCGATCGTCGGACACCTCGGTCACTGGCGGTACCGGAAGACGCCGGCGCCCTCGCGCGGACGGCCTTGATCCCATTGCGCGACCCGCAGCCGGCCTCGGCCATGGGCGGCTTAGAAGCGGTGGCGGACGCCTCGCGTGTCTTCCTCCGGCCTAGTAAGTACCCCGCAAGGTAAAGGGCTGAAGAAAAGTAAAACAAAAGGAGATTAGAGAGACAAGAAACGGAGGACGGGCGTCACGGGCGACGCCTCGAGGCGAAGACCCTCCTTCCGAGGCCCTGAGCGCCGCCCCGCCTCCGAACAAAGGGCCGTCAAGGGCGCGGCGTGGCTCCCTCGCGCCGCTCGCCGGACCCCCTCCGTCCCCCTCCGGCGGCGAGACATGACGGTGTCCTCATGGGGCGTGGCGGGGATCCAGCGGGCGGCAAGGACCACGCTCGGCTCGCGGCCCCATGAGGGGGTGTTGGGCGCCTCGGACTCCTCGACGGTGGTTTTCCTTAACTCGGTGGGATGTCTCTAACGGCGCTAGATTCCCCGTCTCGCTCCCAACCTCCTCACGGAGGTCGAGGGTCGGCCGTGAGCGGTGGTCTTGGATCGTGACCCTCGTTAAATTATCCCATATTGTCTCAAGAGGAATCCCTTCACCCACGCGGGAATTTTTGAGAGACCACCGATGCGCCTCGTCTGCATCACCGTCACACCCGACCCCCATCTCGGCCAACTCCCTCCGGCACATCATCGGTAAGGGGGTATCCGCTCGTCGTCGCCAGAATGAGTGCAGGGGGGCGGCGTAATGGAGCTCGATCCCGGCCGAGGGGGGGGGTGGGATGCCGGGACTTAGTCGGGGCGGGGCGGGCGGGCGTGCCTGGGACTTCTCCCCCTGCGGGGCGAGGGGGGCTGCGGACCATCACGGGGGGTGGCGCCAGGAGGTGGGCACGTCTCGCGACAGCCGCCTTGTCCAGGGCCCCGCGGCCCGGCCCCACCGGGCGGGGGATGGGAAGGCGGCATCTGCCTGCCCCTTCCTTGGCGACAGCCGGCGGCGGGCTCCCAGCTCGGAGCGGGCCCTCCCTCCTCCATGGCGGCGGGTGCTTTGCCGCTCGCCTCGGGCGGGGGTCGGCTACCTCACGACCAGCGCCCCAACCTTCAGCTTCTTCGTAGGGGTGCGGGCGATCCTCCTCTCCGCCGTTCTCTCTTGAAGGGCGCGAGAAGGGTTAGGAAGGAACCCCGGGCGGCAACGGGATAGCCGAAATCCGAAAAGCCGGTGTACTCACGCGGCGGTGGAGGTCAACCGTCCGGAGGGACCCGAGACCTCGGAGGCACAGGGCACACACGGGGCGGCGACGGTGGTGATCCTTGCCCCCTTGGAGAGCCCGGGGAGGTGATGGGTGCGGCAGCGCGGACCTCAACCGGCGTCGCGGCAACGCCCATTTTGCCGCGGCTTCGCCACCGGCACCAGCCGCCTCCTCCTCGCCCGCGGCGGCCCACCCGTCGCCGGCCAAGACCCTCTGGCGGCGGCGGCGGGGAGGGCTCGACCATGGAGAGATCCACGCCGCAACTACCGATCCAGTGAAAGGACTCGCGATGTCACAAGAAGCGAACACGAAAAGACATACAGGTCATTGCAGCCCGCAGGGCCGCATGTATTTCGAGAGATCTACCACCGGGACGGTGGCGTCGTCCCGGCTCATCGGCACGGTGGAGGACCTCGTCGATAGAGAGGGGTCGGTTGCATCCGGTTTCCTTCCACCGGTGAGTCGGGGTCATCGTCGGCGCAGCCCCCTCTTCATCGAGGAGAACCCGCCGCGGTGGTGGAAGTAGGAGCGGCGACCTCGAAGTGGAGCCCCCCGCCGGGTGCCATCCCCGAAGAAAGCGAAGGGAGGCGATGCGGCGGCTTGATCGCCGCCTCCGCCTCCGGGAGAAATTTTTGGCCCCCAATGATCACAGGCGGGAGGAAACCACCTTGGGGTGTGGGGCGGCAGGCGGGAGCGTCGTTGCGCGTGTAGAACCACTCGCTTTGCCACCCCGGTTGCAACGTCTTGGCCGGCACGGATGTAATCATCGGGGCGCGGGCTGGACCGGCGAGCACCGCCGACGGGGTAGTGCCGGCGTGTTTCCCCACCTTATCACTCAACGTCGTGCGCCGCCTTAAAGAGGCGCCGGAGATCCCGGTGCGGCCGGGGATCCCGGAGGGTAGCCCTCACGAGACGGCGAAGATGGCGGGCTTCTTGCGATTGAGTTCGGGGAAGTTGTGCGGCTCCACCCGGAGAAGTTCGCCGGCCCCACACGGGGCGGCAGCGGCATCCCACCCCCCGGTGGTGCCCCAAGAAGGTCACAATGTACCCGACGGGCAAGAACGTGGTCCTCCCAACGGGCCTCATCCACGCCGGGCGGGGTCGGCGGGCTGCAAAGCCCCCTGCTCCACGGCGCCTTGGTCGTTCTCCATGACGTTGGACTCGGGCCGGTCGTGGGGCGCCAGTATCCAGGTTGGGCGCCATTGGAGGTCGACGGTGAGGAGAGCGGCGGCGGAGTCCCTGTCCCTTCTCTCTCTCTCTCTCTCTCTCTCTCTCTCTCGCATCTAATAGATCTAATGAAGGCGACGGCGCAAGGGCCGGAGCGGGAAAGAAGTGGGCGGCCGACCAACGATTTATAGGGATGACGGAAAAAATCGACGACAACCAACCGCATTTGTCGCGATCCGTTGCAAAGATTCGCCGAGAACCGTCTTTGGCAAGTCTCCTCCCGTCCCATCAATGCGTCTTGTCAATTGCATAGGGAAACATACCTACCACCTAGGGAGGCGTCGACCACTTTTTCACTCACCGTCCCAGCGTGGGCCTACGGATGAGGGATGGCCCCACCTACGCCCCCGCAAGGTGAGCGACGAGCGGACGGCCGGCGTAGCCCGGCCAAAACCTAGGGGGCTCCGGGCCTCAGTCCCGTAGGTTCGAAGGTCGGGCCCGCGTGGGTTCGGCCGGCCGCCTCGGGGCACCAGTCGGGGGCATCGGGGTGTGTCCGTTACATGGTTGCACCACGAGCCCTATGGCTTGGGACACCCTTCAAGCGTCCAAGGCCGTTGGGCGTCAAGTAAGAGATCCCGAGGGGGAGGCACGAGCCCTCGGATCCTATCAAATGGATCAGAGACTCCTTGACACACTAAAGTGGCACCTAGTTGGAGCGCACCGCGAGGCCACGCAGCCAACCCCTATCGAATGGGGCATGCGCTCCACTAGGACTACCCGCTAACGGCTCTCACCGGCTCGGCGCCCCGACCCATCGGGTGGGAAGCCTTGACCACCCCTTCTGAGAGACAATTGGAGGGTCGTTATAAAAAGACGCGGTACCTGTTCGTTCCCCTTGCACGAGCCGAGGGGTGGGGGCTACCCCCGCACAACACGCGTTTTATGGCAAAAGAGAAGGAAAAACCGAAGAGAGGCGAAAGAGACCCTCGGAGGACATCCCAAAACCTCAAGACCCCTTCTCTCTTGTCAAAAACGCGGACCTTCGGGTCGTTACGGTCCGAGGGTTCAAAAGGCTGGGCCCTTTGGGTTTTCGATAGCCGCCTCGGTGCACCAGTCGGGGCTTCAAGGGGTGTGTCCGTTACATGGCCATTGTACGCGAGCCCAAAAGCTCGGGACACCCCTCGAGCGTCCAAGGCATTTGGGCAATCAAGTAAGAGATCCCACCAAGGGGGCGCCAAGCCCTCGGACTATCGAACCGGTCCGAGACTTCCTGACACACCTAGCGGCACCTAGTTGGAGCGCGCCACAAGACCCGCGTGATCAACCCCTATCGAATGGGGCATGAGCCTCCACTTGGACTACGGATTAACGACTCACCGGATCAAGGCGGCCTCGCCCATCGAGGGCGGTGCCTTGACCACCCCCTCCCTCCTTCTCGGAAGCGAAGGATAGTCAGAGGGCGACAAAGATTGCGGTACCACCGAGCGGACCCGCTGGCGAAGCGGAGGCTCGGGGGGCTATCGCCACATAAAATGGGAACCCCCGACGGAAGATCGGGCTGCTAAGGTAAGCAAAAGCCCTCGAGATGCCAATCCCGGGAGCATCAGCGAGGGTTCCATACGCTGTGGCGTAAGCAGGAATAAACGGCGCAAAGTAAGTAAAATACCCCGGGGAAGTCAAACACCTCCCCGGGGCCTCGAGAAACTACACCCGTCGGATGCGCTTCATGGCGACCCAATACATCTTTGCATATCGTGTATCCAAGCAAAAATCGAATCGCCGACGAGGGAAAGCACGCTAGGATGATCTTTTTTTCAAATGAATGGCAAACTAGCAGTGGTTTCTTATTCATTTACAATTAACTCGTACAAAGGGGCTCTCAAAGCTTCTACGACAAGAGAAAAAAGGAAGCGGAAGATGGGCGGTGCTTGGGAGGGACGCCTTTCCTCCCGCCGCTATTCCGCGGAGCGCTGCACTCGCATCCATTTGCGGCCGCCAGACTTCCACCTCCAAGGACCTCCGTCCTTTTAGGGCGCCCTCGCCGCGCCGGAGCTGCCGCCCGCTACAAGTACCGCCCCGCAGTGGCAGCACGCCACCCCTTCCTCCGCGATGATGGCAATCAGATGTCGGTGGAGGCGATCACAGCGTGGCCACACAAGGATTAGTAGGGGACCTGCGCCCGTCGACGCCAAGGTCTCCGTGGGAAACCCCCCTCGCCAGGTGTGGTGGACGCCGGTGAACGACTCCGACCTCGCCGGCGCCGAAATTGCACCGTCATGAAGGCAGCACGCAGCCACAATGGGCAGCAAAGCCCTCGACGGTCGGCCTCCGCCGTCTTGTGGCCGAAACAGGGGAAAACACAGAGGTGAAAAGACCCGAAAGGGTTCCACCAGGCAAGAAAGAAGACACCCACCGGCGGCAAGCTCGTCCGCGTTTGAACGCTGGGCACGGAGGAGCTCCATGTGTTGCTCCAAAATGTCGATTTGAAATCGTCGACGCTTCCGCGGCCCCGACCAACGCCTCAGGGTGGCCGCGCGGTTCTTGGAAGGCGTAGTTTACGGAAGGAACCCTGCATCAAAGCAGGAGCCTCGCGCGGCGGCGGCCGAGCGCCCCCTGGCGGCACGAAAGCTCCGACCGATGAGGGAACTGCCGTCCTCCCGACGAAATACGGGCGGTGGGAAGACTGCGACCGCTGCCTGAACCGCCAGCCTCCATAAGAAAGAAAGAAGAAAGACGAAACGAAGGGGAACCGTGGACGACTGATGGCGAGTAATGGAGGGGGCAGGGAGACGACCGGGGCAGGCCGCGCGGTCATTTGTAAAAGGGGACGCGGCGTTTAAGCCCGGCGGGGAAAACAAAACGACCCGATCACTTCAACGTATTTGCGGCCGCCCGCCACCTCGAAGCTCGCGCCACCACCGCCGAAGCGCCACGCGCGTGCCCCACAACCGCTGTGCGGTTCCGAACGGACGCGCCTGATGGAAGGAACAGTAAAGGGCCTCTCCGCCACGCAAAAACCCTCAGACGGACATTTTACCCCTCAGAGGGCTCGGGGCTACACCCGGAAGGGCGCTCGCCCGCGCACCCCTCGGAAATTTCTCGACATCGACCAAGATCAGCGAAGACGCTGCATCGGCATCCCTCTAAACCTCGAGGAGGTGGCCCCACCCCTCAGGCTCGAGGGCCACCGTCGGGTGCCAAAATAAATGTCGCCCTCGACGCAATCAATCAAGGTGATAATCAGCCTCGGCACCCCATCGGGAGCCAAACCATCCCGGGAGGGTCCCGAGCCGAGGGCCCCCACGGAGCGGGGGAATCGGCGACTCGCCCGACCCCTCCTCAGAAGTGGAGGATTGGGCCGGTTCGCCCGAGACCCCTTCCGCCCGAGGTGTACCCCTCGGCGTCGGTCGCACGGCAGCGACCGCGACAAAGAAGGACGACGGGATGTCCGCCGACAAAGCCGAGCGCCCGACACCTCGGATTCTCCGAGGGACCCCGCATGGTCAAATCCTTCGTGGACGCCGTCAGCCCGTCCGAATACACCGTTAAGCCGTTCACGCCTTTACCGCGGTACTATGACAACCACCCCACCGTAATGTCATCTCACGTGCCCATCCCGAAGGGCCTCGGATGATACCGCAGCCACGGCGTCAACCCCTCGGGCGGTACAACGACAGTTCCCCTATCACCATCGGGGGTACCCCTCGGAGCATCTACCCTCGGAAAAGTAAAGGCCTCGGAGGTCAATGGCCCCACCAAGACAGCTCACATCGGGATCCACACCGCCCAAGAGGACACCTGAAGATCGAGGGAAGGACGATCTCCTTTCCATGACGACAACTACAGACGTCCCTTCTTTGTAGCTCGAGTACAAGGCACCGGCCAAGCAATTTCCCTACACCTAGAGGACATGTACTCGCGGCCCCTCTTGTGACTATAAAAGGGGGTGCCGAGGGCATAGAATAGGGCAAGTCGAAGCACACACACGCTTTGAGTTCACACGACATTGGCATCCTAGCTCAATCACCATGCACTAAGACTTGAGGTCCCGCCCTCTCACCCCCTCGCTTGTATTCCCCTACTACGAGCACCTCGGTGCGTATATTACGCCTACTCACCCGAACTGGACTAGGGCCGGCGCAATTCGAACCGGTATACATCTTGTGTCATCTCGCACCAACCATCCGGATCCTGGGACGCGCAGCACATTTACTAGTCGGTTAGCCGTACCCCCAATTCAAAACACCGACAAAGATCTGTAACACTTTTTCGCTTGTATTTGGTAATTATTGTCCTATCATGGTTTAACTAAACTCAAAATATCCGTCTCAAAAAGTATAGTCAAACTGCAGGCAATTAGTTATTTTGTTTACCTATATTTAATGCTTCATGCATTCGTCAAAAGATTCAACACGGGAAATCTTGTGAACTTTTTGAGAACTAAACACAGCCTAATTAGAGTGCTGAGCTTTTGCATGTATCTAGAAAGAAAGAGAAAGGAAACATTTCATGCGAAGAATCGAGTGAGCAAAACGTTGGAAATCCGGTGAAATCGTAACTGAGCCATTAGTTTGTTTCATGTGCAATTTTTATTCTTCACCGTGCATGTGAGGAGGAAATGATCGACAAAGAAGAGAGAATAGAGACTCCGGTGGGACCACATAAGTCTATAAATAACCCTATGAAACTATGCAATGAAACTCTCTATTGAGATAGATCTATTTCACGTAAGTTTCACCTATGTTAAATTGGGAGGTGAAATATTGTATAGAGACTAGACGAAGAGGAGGCCAGGTCCAACCTTGAAGGAAAGTGGCGCGCATGGCGCCAAGAAGCGCCGCCACGTCGACCATCAATGGGCCGATCGGCGCGCCGCGGTGGAAGTCTCGCCGCACCGTCATACATGGTGCGGCAAAGTGTAGTTTGGGCATACCGTGCATAGTGGCTTGGCCATGAGCCCTTCATTTCGTTAGATCCAATGGTTAAAATATAGATGGAACCAGATGGGAGGAACCTAAGTTGCGGGCCAGAACCAAAATTCACGTGGAACTGGAACTAATATGTAATTAATTTTGGAGGGTACAATGGTCTCTTATGACAAATGAGAAGCTGCTTCTAGTAAAAAAAAGCTTCTTCGAATCACACCACGTTAATCTGGTGCTGCCCCTTTGAAGATCTCTAGTTTGGTTTTGGATAATTAGTGACACCTAAGGACTAATCTCTCGGTGCTAAGTGTTTAACTAGATTGGAGATTGGTCATGTCAAGCTTGGAGCACGGTGATCATGGAGGATGGATTGAGGTGATCCAAAAGATGATCAAGTGTCCAACTTGAGAAGTTTGGAGATCAAATGGGCTCAAGGCAAAGGTATAACCATAGGGCCATTTGATTTTGCACTCAAGACACCATAGAGGGTGTGAGTGATTTAGGATCGATAAGCCGTACTATAAAAGAGACGAAACTTATCGTATATATCGGTCCTCAAGTGCCTCTAGGTTCAAAATTCATATGCATGCATTCTAACCTAGAGAGCTAACTCCGCGCTTGATGAAAATGGTTTTCAAAATGCTAACACAAGTGCTCGAGGTGTTCTTCGACGTGTTGGCAACAAGAATCAAGTGTCGGAAGCTGGTTTGGAGCAAAGGCGAAGGAACGACAACACAACGACGGATTTTCGCAGCTCGAGCCGGCCAGGACCGCGACCGGATGCTAGACCAGATGCGGGGGTCCGACCGGACCGTCCGTCGGAGGATCCGGTCGATGTCCGAAGAGAGCATGTTTTTCGGTCGATTTTGTGGCTCGACCGACGCTGGATTTGGGAGTCGTCCACGACCGGACTCTTTGACCGGACACAGCGAGGGGTGTGGCGCGGGCCCGCCGAGCTTGTCGCTCTGAACGAAGCTCGGCCGGACGGACTTGGCGGGTCCGGTCGGAGCGCCCGGCCGCCCGCAGAAACGTGGATTTCCTCCCAACGGCTCCATTTCGTGATGGGGCCTATATATACCCCCATTGGCCGGCTTGTGCTCTCTCTTGGTCATTTGAATCACTCCCTAACTTCCTAGAGCTAAGCAAAAGCCCTCCTCCCCTCTCATTCTTGCTTGTGAGCTTCAATCTTGAGAGTTGTGGAGATCCAAGTGCATTTGCATTGAGTTCTTGCATCTAGTGGCACTTGGGGATCGTTGTGAGCCGGTTGGTTTCCTATTGCTCTTGGAGACACCACTCCTAGCCGGCTTGGTGATTTGGTGGAGGCGTTGACAAGAGAAGGTGATTGTTCTTGGCCACCTCCAAAGTGATTGTAAGAGGACCACGCATTCCTCGTCGGGAAGACAAAGTTGCAAGGAATACATTGCTCGTGTCGGTGAGTACCTCCCTTGTGCGTGTGGTGTCTTGCGGTGCCTTATGGGGGCGTGTCTTGCGGGACAAGTGGCTTGAGGGTCACACCGAGGAACCACCCAAGGTGTTGGTCGACATAACGGAGACGTAGCTTGTCGGTGTGCAAGTGAACTCCGGGGATAAATCGACGTGTTCATTGTCTCCTTGGTGATTGGCCTATTCATCGTATTGTGATTGCTCATCCTCGACATCGGTGATTGGTTCATTGCCTCTACACGTCGGTATATCAAGTTCACCGCTCTAGTACTTCATTCCTAGTTTACTTTGTGTAGAGAGCTAGCTTTTGATTGTGTAGTTGTTCTTGCTAGCCTAAGGATCATATTTAGGATTGTTCACTAGATAGAGTGGTGACATAGTCTTTGTGTGTATTAGAGATCATAGTTATATTTAGACTTGTCACTAGAAGGCTTGCAAGACCACTAGAGCTAGTGCAAACCGCATTTAAGCCATTTGTTATACTAACGGTTTGTTAAGTTGAGCTTGTAGAAAAATTTTATAGGCTATTCACCCCTCTAGCCATCTAGGACCTTACACCCTTCGCCACATGCAACTCTCTCCTCCTTTACCTACACTCACAAGTAACACATATGGGCCCATGATCCTCGCATGACATGGTCTTGCTCTTGCAAAATTGTCGTTTGCCTTCCCTCGGCGGGCCACTCACGCAACTTCCAAAGCAGCCTCGGCCACTTGATGCTCCACCCGAAGAAGACGTGAACCCTATGTAGGACGCCGATGGCGGCTCGATCTCCGTTGTAGGACGATGACATGGGCGTCACCATCGTCTCCCCTTCTTCTTCTCCGCCTCCTCCGGTGGGTGAGGTGCCCCGACGGCACACCATCTTGCTCATTGTCGCCGCCGATGGTGGTAGGTGCTACCACCGAGCACTCTGACGCTGTATGTCGTCATCAAGATGAGCATGGTCATGCGGTAGCCAGCCCGCGTGATCCACTAGCCCGGGTAGATCATCTCCTCTATGTCGGCAGCCCACCAGTCCTGTAGCGCCTCCAGCCCGTCCAGTAGGTCCCTGCCGCTCGACAGGTTCCGTAAGCTTCTCTCCACTGCCACCTCCACGTTCTGCAACAATGTTGTAGATGACTTAAAGTACTAAGCTACCCTTGATAATGATAATTGAGGTGAGGAACTGGCTAAAACAAAATCAACGGGAGGAACCATCGGTTCCTCCAAGCACGGCAAAATTTCTCTAAGAATAAAACAATTCTAGGGGGATTGACACGTGGGCGCCCTGCTGGCTTCTGCGGTGGATCTTCATCACCAGTGAAGGGCCCACTAAAGATTTGGCAACATGGATGCATGCTAGACTGATCGTCGGTAGGGTCTAGGGTTGTAAGTAGAATCAAGCCCTAGTGTGGGTTTTGGCTTTGATGATAATCTAACAAGAGGACTAATGAGATTTATCGAGATGACAATCAGGTTATAGCTAAAGGAGGATGTTGCAACCTAACGGAGGAGTATTCCAATTCGATTTGCTGAGCGACAGTGCCGCTTGATTATTTACGGCAGTGCCGCACTTAATCTGACTGTTGGAAGTGAAGGGGTATTTATACCTTTCACACTCCTCCCCACAGTTACCTCTTCTCCTACCTATGCTCACTTCGTCAGAAAATAGACAAGTGCTCACTCTCTCTCCCTCCATTGTTGCTCCTCCATCCCTCATGCAAATCCTTTGATTCCACCATCAAATCTTGAGAGAAAAGACAGTAATCTTTGATTGGAGAGTAGATCCACTGATCTTCATCGATTAGAAGCACTTGGTTTGCACTTTGGCCGGCGGTTTTGGTTCTTTACACTTGGAGTTTTGCTCCTAGCCGGCTAATGCATCGCCCTTGAGCTTGCCAACTCGTGTGGCAGCCTTGGGAGGTTTGTAACACCCTTTTGCTCTCTCTTTCTTGGACCATATGCCTGACTCTATCTCTCTCTCCTCCTCTCTCTCTCCTCTCTCTTCTTTGGTCTTTTTGTTCCCTCTTTTATTCTCTTTTCTTTGGTCTTTTTCAGTCCCTCTATTACTATTACTATTATTATTATTATTATTAGAAGGGGTGACTAAAGTTTTAATCGGGTAACTAACGATCCAAACATTGTTCTATATCGGTTGCATGAAGAGATAGAGATATTTGTCACATTATAAAAAAAATAGTCAACCTATTGAATTAAATATAAATATAATAATGAAACTCTCGCCCACTGGAAATTTGAGATTGACCTGAATGAGAAACACATACTTACATGTCCGTTGGAAAGAAAATTCCGGCACCTTCCATATTTTTTTTTCACACACGAACCTTGACAGAAAAACATGTCAGTGTAACGCTGGTTACGAATCTTTTCGAACAGTGCTCATCTAATAAAGATTTTTTTTTTTTGGAATCTAATCCAAAGGATTTCAAAATTGCATTTATTTCACTTTTATGACATGACTCCGTGTATTCCCCGATAACCTCTGCAACAGGCGATCAGCTTTATCTGCTGCTTTTATTAGGCCGCCACCGTCCCCCTATTTCTACCGCCGCGCCGGTTCTTCTCCCCGCATGTTCGAGCACAACCTCTTGTGCACCCCAATCCAACCCCTCGTCCGTAGTCCGACGTTAGCTACAAGACGGAAGCGCCGGAGTACTGGTACGCACGAAAGAACCCGCCACCAGATCGTTCAGGTTTTATCTATGACTAGCAAATTTGCCGTGCGTTGCAACGGGCGCATAATTTATGTAACTACAGAAATAACTTGAGATTTCTATGTTCCAATTATTTCTATAGAATATTTGAATGCACACTTCTATAACTCTTGTGAACGCTGAGGCCGGGCTTTCATACTTTGTTTAGACGCTGAGTCAAAAGACATAAGATTTTAATCAATGACCACATTATACACTAATTTATTTTCGAATTGGACTCAATGTATTTCGTATATTGGTATAATCACATAATACTCTAGATCATGTAGAAAATGATAAACTACCTAAATATGTTGTGTTTTAATATTTCGTATGGATATGTATATCACATATGTGCTAGCGTGGGAGCAACTCGTCTATGTGTATGTATACAAAACTAAAAATAGAAAAAAAAAAATGAAGAATCATATATTAAGAGGAAGGAAAAAAGAGAGAATGTCTGTGCTAGCATGGGAGCAGCTCATGTATGTGTACCTATACAAAACTTGAAAATAGAAAAAAAATGAAGAATCATATATTAAGAGGAAAAAAAAAGAATGTCTCACCGTACGTACACAGGGAAGCTGACGGTTCGGACAGATGTCAAGCGCATATTTAGGAGTCGAAGGAGATTTACTCGCTTATTATCTTAGTAACGTTGTTTGGGTTCAGCCAAGGCCCATATAGCGGCATGAAAACAAAATTAAAGCCCATAAAGCGGCAGGCAGACGGAAAAAAAAGGTGGACAAGAAATTTTCTCTCTTTATTAGTAGGTATAGATATATGAAGGCGTGATTTTTAGGGGATTTGGTGGTTGTAGGATGCATGCTGGGCACCAGTTGGTGCGCGCGCAGCGCACGCGAAGTGTTCGATTTTATGCCCGGAAAGAGCATGCCGGCTCTCAGTTCCGTTGTGTCCACATTCTTCTAGCGGCTGAAGCCATGGTTTTGATGGGAATCTATGGGTAACAATAGTTTTGGTGGGTTATTGCGCTGGGCTTCGGGGGTTCTTGCAGAATGTAGGAGGCATTCTTCGTCCTAGTCGATGTCTGCATTCAGAGCGAACCAGAGTTTAATGATGTTGGTGCCTGGACTTTGCCTGTTCTGTTTTCTGCTATTTGGCCGTTGTGCTTACTAGTTTTGCTGGCAGAAGGGGGTCATATTAGAGTTGCTTCTTACTGTATCTTTACTTTCATCTTTCACACATGCAGTTGACCATTTTTTTTTTGTTTAGTGTTAGCCTGCTCTGATATTTTCTTACTCATTTGATTTCGTGAAGATAGATTTCCTCACTCTTGCATTTCCTTGCAATAGAAGTCTCGGCCAGGTGTCGATTTGGTTCAACCGAGAGGGCAACTGTGCAATACTATAACAACAACAATGCTGGATCTTGGTCGCCATGGAAGCTGATGATTCTGCCCTGGCTGAGGATCTGCAGGTTGAAGAGGTTCTCCGGTTCTCAATTCAGTCGGAGGAGGTATGTGCAGTTTGCAAACAGGTCATCCGATCATTGGAAGCCTCCTGGAAACCTGAAAAGTGTGACCATGTCATCTGCATTGCCTGCTTCTGCCAATATGCACCTGAGACGGAGGCCACTGGACTGCCCAGGTGCGCTGTGGCGTCTTGTGTTTCTTTGTGCAATACAGAGACACATCAGGGCATCAATGTGCCTCAGAGCACTTTGATCTCAACTGAAGACATGGACCACAAAGGGAAGAAACCACTAGATAGCACACTTCAAGACCTTGGTCAATGTTCTCGAGGTGCAAACACAAAGATCAGCAGTGAGTTCTACTGTGCCATCTGCATGGAAACACTGCACATCGGAGAGTTCTTTCCCATTGATGGATGCACACACACATTCTGCACCAGATGTGTGAGCCAGTACATTGCTGCAAAGGTTGAGGAGAATGTATTGTCTATTGGCTGCCCTGACCCGGGGTGTAAGGATGGTGTGTTGCACCCGGACATATGCCGGGATGTGATCCCGGCACAGCTGTTCCAGAGATGGGGTGCTGCGCTCTGTGACTCATCATTGGGGTCACTCAAATTCTACTGCCCCTTTAAGGAATGCTCTGCTCTGTTGGTTGATGATCCTGGCCAAGGTGAGGCGGTGATAACAAATGTAGAGTGCCCACACTGCTGCCGGATGTTCTGTGCCCAGTGCAAGGTTCCATGGCACGATGGTGTCACTTGTGAAGAGTTCCAACGACTGGGGAAGGATGAGCGGGGCAGGGAGGACCTACTGCTGAGGAAGGTTGCGCAGCGGAGCAAGTGGCAGAGGTGCCCCAAGTGCAAGATATTTGTGGAGAGGATCGAGGGCTGCGTGTACATCGTCTGCAGGTACTGTATTTTGCTCTTTGCAGGGGAAAAAGATACATGTGCAACGAGCACATATGAGTGAGATTCTTTGTTGTTCTAATTTACAGGTGTAGGCAACGCTTCTGCTATCTCTGCGCGTCCCCAATGTCATCAGGCAACCATCATTGCAGTAGGTGCAACAGGACCTGGTGAATGACCTGAAGCTCTTCCTGGAGGAAAGAAATTCTTAATTCTTAACCAGTATGTGTTTAGATGGTATGTTGCTATTTCGACAGTTTCAGTTAGCAGCACAAGCCAATTGGTTACCACTGGAGTCTATTAGGCTAGTCCAAGTCATGAGTTTCATGGTGTTGTTACCAAGACTGTCATTTTAGCTTTTGTGTTCGTAAATGTGACAACGGGTTTCGTCTAGATGAAACTATTTCTACCTCTATCTTCGTAATTAACTTGCCAAGTCGTCAAATGTGTTGACAATATTAAATGCAAATGAAACAATGAAATCCCATTAAGACCGACCTTAGTAATAATCATCAAGTGTGACTTGGGAAATGGCTTCACAAGAATGAGACTTAGAGCATAACCACTCCACTCGATTTCTCTCATTGCATCTCTACCTTAAAATCAATTTAGGATATAGGAGAGTACTTTTGCAGCAGATTTACTTTAAACCTGTCTCGTATATTTCTTTAGGGATAGGGGAGAATTGGGCGTCTCCTTTATTTAGAATTTATAGGTATATGAGACGAGATAGATCTGCTGCAGCTCGGTATAGGAGATCGGATAGGATATCTGATGGAGGTGCTCTTAGCTAGTATGACAATCTTTTGTGGTAGTGTAATGGAACCATTGAAGTGGTTGATGTCCCACGCCAAATCGAGATAGCACGCTTGAATCATAAACGGATCACTCTCAGTTGCAGAAAAACCTAAGGAAACAGCCTAGCGGGAATTCCATACTGACCTGGCTGTTTTTGACTGATTTGCTGTGAAAACCTGTGAACAGTTCCCGTGAAGTAAGTTGTTAGAAAGATGCATATAGTTTATTTATTTTTTTATTTATATATACAACAAGATGCACCTAGGGTTGTTTCAGGAGGAACAATGAATCTATTTATGATAAATAGATCCATTTTGCAAGCTCGTTACTATGGGTAGTTTCTACAAATATTCGGACTAATGACGTATACAATGCTTGAATTATCGATGTAAATGCTCATAATGGGTTCTCATCCTTCAGAGACTACGAGTGTAATAGGAGCATCCGTTAACAAAAGAATCACCCTAAGATGATCATTTCATGGCTATTGGGAACGAATCAAATCACATGGTTCTATTTCTCAACCTTTCTGACTTGCTCTACGGAACCAAGGTCGAAAGGATGAAAAAATAAATCATTCACAACTACTGATGAAGGATTCGTCGAAAAGTTAATGATTAGTAGTTCTTTTTTAAGAACCACTTTCCGAGGGACTTGCAAATAGAAAAATACCCTCTTGTCCTATTTGAAAACGTTTACAACTTAAATTCTACACGAGTACCAAACTTCAATTCAGACAAGCCAAAACTGGCCTGACCGGTTGGTTTAGCAAACATGCCTAGCAAGTAGACAAGCCATATAATGGGCTTAATTAGGTTATCAACAAGAACATATCGGGTAGCTCTTCAGAAAGCGTGCTGCAAACTGAGACGTCTGAATAATTTTTCTTAGTTGTTGGTTTATGCACGTGCTTGGTTTGATTTATCAAATGATTTTTATAATTTGTTCACAATATGGCCGAGTGGAGGGTGGTGAGCCGACGCCACGGCCATGCTACCGTGACAGCGCGATAGCGGTAGGGGAGAAGCAATTGTTGTGGGTCTTGCAGGTTCTTGAGAGTTTTGTCTCTTGCCCAAGAGACTTGGCGGGTTCAAAGACGTTGGGCCACAAAAACTTTGTAACTGGGCCACAATTAACCACGAAGGAAAATTTTGCGGAGCGAGCAAGTGGGTTACATTAACAACCCACCCCGCCTGAAATCATAAACTGATATTTAGGGAGTGCTTGGCGCACAGAAATGTTTAGGATTTTGGTCTTCATACATGGAGCTTGTGCGAAAACAACTAAACCACAGAATTCATTGAGATCGGTTGGGTTATGTCATTTATCAAGAATTTTTGGTTTGGCGAAACGTTAACTGAATTTGTTGTTAAAAATTTGATAACCGACTAAAATTGGTTCAATTAATTGGTTGAATACATATTATGTTTTTAGACAATGCAACAACATAATAGTTTTAGGAAATAATTCTAATAAAACGAAAGGATTAAAATATGGAAATGATTCTAACAAATAAAGTCATAGAATAGTTCTAAAAAATAAAGTCATAGAAATACATTTAAATATTCAATTGGATATTTTAGTTATAAAAAGGTTAATTCAATTATTGCCAGTTGAAAACCAAATAAAGTTAAACAAATAGTGCCAAAGTCTTCACCAAATAGATCACAAAATTTTCAGTTAACCGGCTGTTCCGGTTAAATGTCCGGTTCGGTTCAATTAATTGGTTTTGGTTAAATTTTGCCCACTCCTAATTCCAACTAGTTCTAGAACGATTCTCATTTTTGCATTGCGTCACTGAATCTACAAAAGACTGGTTTCACATACGAATCACCTCTGTTTCTTTGTCTCATATATGCTAGCAATAGTTTTTAAGTTGAAGCGGATTTTATTTGTTGTTGTTGTTCGCCCACAAAAGATCCATGATTTTTTTTTTTTTTTTTATTGTATGATTTCTTTCAGAAAAAAAACATATTTTTTCATGAATCGAAATCTAGCCTGCCAACCAAAAATCTCACGAAGTGATTTTGATGATTCATCGTATAAAACGTTTCATGAGAGTTGAGAGAATCTAAGGTTGAAGACGTTTTTGAAAGAGCTACGAATCTCGAGAATAAGAGAACCCCGGGACTCGGGCGCGGCCTGAGGCTATCCATGTCACCCCGAATCTTTTGGCCGCCGGATGCCTCAGATTGACGGGCGCTGCGCTTTCTTGGCCCCACCGAAAACTTCGGTGCGAACCCGTGCAGGCACACCCCTTTGATTCCCGTGAAATCACGCAATCGCGGGAGAGGCCCTCGCTCGGGCCAATTTTTTACGTTCTAGCCCCACAATTGTCGCGATCCTTCGACCGAAGAAGAGAAAATTCGAAATCGGGCGCTTTTGCGGTCGGACACCCCGAGGCGTAGTTTCGAAAACGTCCCGCCGGGCAGCCGTCCTTGCGGCTTGCGGCGCACTCGCCGGCGCACACCCACGGACGCCGGCTGGTCGCGGAAGTGGGCGGGCCCATTCTGCTGCCCTCCAACTCCACCAATAGCGAGAGCCGACAATGGGGAGACGACAACAAAAGAGGCGTTAGTCGTGGCTGTTTTGGGTTTTCGCCCGCCAGCGGTTTTCTGAAACACCCCCGCCTCGCCCACCAAATATATACCGCTCTTCTCTCGGGAAAAAAACTAACCCTAGCTCTCTCACGTCGCGTCCTCCCTCTCCATTCTTTTTCGCGGCGGCGGCTCGGCCGGGCCACCCCCATCACGGCGGCGCCCGCAACAATCACCCGGCAGGGGGTTCCCGGCGCGGCGCCCCTCCCGCGCCTCGCTTCCTCTTCCTCTACTCTCTGTCTCCATCCTAGTCCTCTTTCTCACTCTTGCTCGCACGGCGATGAAGGTCGACCCCGGGCTCGGTCGGCGCCCCCCACACACACACCTCCACCACGGCGGCCGGCGAGATCCATCGCCCGGAGGCTTCCGCGCTTGGCGCACGCGGCACCAGTGGTGGCGGGGCGGCAACCTTCCTTCAGCGACACGGACGCGGAGAGCATCCGGATCCGTGCGGATCCGGGGTCCCAAGTGCTAGATCCGGTGATCTTGCCCGCGCGGGCGCGGGTCGTGGGGATGCGGCGGCGGTGCAGGCTTACACCCCACCCCTCCACGCCGGCGCTCCTCGTGTCCGCCCTATGCCCGTCGCGTGCCTCTCTCCTGACGCCCGCCGCGTGTTCGACGATGCGCCGGACACGCAAAGGCGCGTGGAGGCCGTCGCCGAGGTCCGGTCCACGAGCACGCGGCCAGCTCCTTCCTCGCGGCGTGGCGTGCTAGGTTGGACATGCGCCGCCGTCGGGCGAAGTGGCCGCGTAAAACCCTAACCCTAGGTGAGGGCTTCGCTAATGTTCTTGCCGTCTTTGTTCGTCTTGGTCTTCCACGCATGGCGGACATTGGCACGATACACACGCACGGTCAATGCGCATAGCGGCACGCCGCCGTGCAATATATGGACACACATATCCTAATGAAGCGGTCGTGGAAGTGCAGGCGGAGCAGCGTGGCGGCGACGGTGGCACGGCAGCGACGGACGTGGTGCGGACGAAGTCGCGGGCCGCCACGTGGTGGGGAAAAGAACGCGCGGCGTGAAAGAAAGAGCAGGGGTAGGAGAGTCTTTTCCCATGCGCCCGCTGCTTGTTTGTGAGCATCTTAGTCCGATCGACATGCCACGTAGTGGTAAAAATAAAAAATATTCAACTTAAGGCTATTAGATCTGTAAGACGTATTATAAGAGCGATGATATTCGAGTAAGACGTAACCGTAATAAGAGAAAATATCTAGTGCAAACCATAACTATCGTGAAAACTCGTGTAAACCACGGCAAAAAAGTCAACTAAATTCATCAAAAAAATAGACATGTAGATGATATGATGATACACAGCCTTGTAAAATATCTTTTCAAACTGAGCTTCGTTTGTCAGGATATAAAAATAACAAATTTCTAACAAATCATTTGGGTAACTTTTCGGCTTCAAATTTGTTATTTTCATAACTCACAAACGAAGTTGAGTTTGGAAAATATATTTTACGAGGTGGTGTATCATCGTATCATCTACATGTCTGACTTTTTTTATAAATTTAGACGACTTTTCTACCATACTTTACACGGGTTTTCATAAAGGCAAATGGGTTTGCACTAATATTTTGCCCTGTAAAAAATGGTATATATGTAAAATCCCCCCGTTGTGTGCGGTGAGTCGTCCTCGCCTTTTATTCTTTTTCTCTGTCGATTGTCTTCCTGATGGCCTGCTTCTCTTCTCCGCCCGTGGTTTCTAGGTACCGAAGGGGTGTCAAGGAGAGCGCTAGATCTATGGTGTGGAGGACCTGCGGGAGACCTGTGTGCCGGACTGGGGAAGGAGCCATGCCAGGCCGCCGGAGAGCTGCCCCTCTCCTGTTCTCTGCATTTGCGCTGGTATGGTTCTTCGACGTAAAGACCATTCCTCTCCTCTCTATTCCCAGAGATAGTTTGACATGTTGTGAACGAAAAATCGATGATCTTACTTCTCTACATTTGATGCAGTGATATGTAGTGAACTAAAAATCGATGATCTGTTTCTTGCTCCCTGAACTTGCTTTGACTTGGTACAGCAACCTATACAAAAGCCCAGTGGTAGTAAGACTTTTGTGCTTCTGAAATCATGTATGCCCTGCAATACGTGTGCTTCTGAAATCATGTATGCCCTGCAATACGTTCAGCAGCTGTTTTTTAAATGTCCCAAACTATACTGCTGCTTGCTGTTCTTCACTGATCCTCTTATTTTGTTCTTTTTCTACCTCACTTTTGTTGAAAATTCTACTGTTTCTGATTCCTATCTACTTCCCTTTTGTTTTGTTGTCCAAAAACAAAAGCTCCAATGAATATCGCAATGTTGCAGATAATATGAACTGAACTGAATTGAACCCAAAGTTGTTTCTTGCTCTGTTTTTTGAAACATGGTTTCTTGCTCTGTTTCCCTTTTGAACTGAATTGAACCCAGAACTGAAATGAATATCACACATGCACAGATTCAGTAGCTGGAGATGCACTTCAAGGATCAGCAGGTTGTGCGCGGCGCACTGGAGAACGTGCTGGGGCGTGACGACGACCACCACCCTTGTTGCTGCTGATGCTCCACTCACTCTGCAAAACGAGAGCCCAGCGCTAAAGGTTCCTTCACCTAATAAATCACTTTTTGTTAATCTGGTCAGTTCATCCGATTAAACTGATCTTTATTCTTTGAATCCAGCTGGCTACTCAGCTGATAAGGGAGGTTGCGACATTGAGCTGGAGATCAAGCACTTGGGGCAGTACCTTCTAACACTCTACCGGAAAGCATTCCAGCAGCAGCAGCAGCAGGTGTCTTCAGAAGCTTGCTGACGGGACCGGGAGGCGGCAGCTGCAGCGGCGCGCAAGCTGTCGGTGAGCGCACACGTACGTCAAATACAAATTGATCTGTGGTGACATGCTTGATCTTGCACTGAGCTTAACTATTTGTTGTGCCATTGCAGGTTCAAGATCCTAAGCTTCTGAATAAAGGAGAGGGGTTCGACTAACTTCAGAGATAGCATTTTGGTTATTTCTTGTGGCTCCTCTTGCTTGCTTGTGCAATATTTGATTATGACAGGTTGCCACAACTTCATGTAGCTCAGGTGTGTTAGCTATGTTTAGGGAAAAATTATTTTTGAAGATTTTTATATTGTACCAGTCATGTTCCTTAATGGCATGTTTATTGAGAGATGATAGTTATGTATGCTTATTTCATACTAACAATCAGACCGACATTTTTATTGAGAGATAATTATATTGCAACAGTCATGTTCCTTAATGGCATTTTTATTTTGTTAATTTGTGGAGCAAAGCAAATTGGTTTTGAAATTGAATTCGTTTGCATTTTGTTGTTACACCCTTAGTCTAACTAAAATTATTACCAAGCTAAACTGTCTCATCTCCTTTTTTTGTATCGTTTCAGTCTAATGGCAGCATACAGCAGGCACAGAGATGTGATGGCTCTTTTAGTAATTGAAATAGCGCATGAATGTACCCTGCTTGGCTCTTTGATCATTGAAATAGGATCTTCTGGCATCTTTGTTTTTCATGCACAAGCTTTTATGATCATAAAGGTAACAGTTGCAGCTTTAAATCTTACTGTTTCCTTCCTTGTTTCTTGTTTCATTCATTTGACTGCAGCATCCAATTCTTTATGTTCCTGCAAGCTATAAAAGGACGGGCATGTGCAGCTTTAGTCTGGTGTAGTAGTAGCAAAAGTTCCCAATAGGCTCTAATCTGCATTTTACATCTTATACGAATCAAACTAAGTCATGGGATGGAAAAATAGATGCAGATTTTAGCAAATCCTACAGCTTTGATTTTGATTCATGTGATTGTGATATGTGTTTCCCTGTGGTTTTGTGGAGACCTAATGTGTTTTGGGGTCTCCTGTTCCAATCCTAGCATTTTTAAAAAGATTGATGCCCTTCTTTGTTTTATGGTTGTACATTGTTAGCTCTGATGTACGCTACTTTGTTGTCTTTTCGGCTCTAATTAGAGATTGATTCGGGTGTGGTTGCACCTTCCTTTGGCAACTGGCAAGATCAGAGGGAGGCACCAACAGGAGAAAGTTGGAGTAGGAGGGGCTGCCATGGTGCAAGTAAGGGATTTTTATGTTAATTTCATTTATTCTTTCTCTTGAAACAATTGGATATTGGAGGGGGGTTGTTGCTTCCTACTGTATTACTGTCTAGGGCGAGCTCCTGTATTACTGTATTTGTTTGATTGGCTGAATGGGATTTATTTTGCTCTGCTGCGTTGGTTGGAGCTAGATGCAGCTGTAAAATCTGGTCCCGCCACCAAGCTTTGGAACGTGGCTCAGTGCTATTGTCGACTCTCATCTATCAGAGTGGGTGATCCAACTAATTATCAACATAGATTTCCACTTAGAAAGTTAAGATAACCACAGTGGCTGCCATGAATCTGTGTTCAGAAGTTGAATTTGCTAGATTTAACTGCCTGCTTCGGTTAATTCTTCTTGGACTTGACAAAAATTCCGATTCCTTTTCCTGTTGTTTTACATGTAATCATGGACTGTCTATATGGAAACTAGGTTGGTACCTGACAAAAAAGTTGATCTAATTAATGGTTTCCTTATTCACTTTTTTCTCCTTTTGTTACTCATATAAATGCCAATGCATTAAACTGGTATGTGACTATTCAGGTCTAGAGTTCAGAGATCCACACACTTGAGAATAAGATGGTTTGCGTCTTCAAAAAACAAGAAGCCTTGGTAAGTCTGCATAAAATGGAATGGGTTCTACACAAACTGAAATTATACTCAAGGGTACCATCCTTGTGTTTGGTGGCAAACTGAAGTTACAAAGCATATGTTTTTTTTTTTTTTTTTTTGAAAACATAGGCATTTGCAGAACGTGTCGATACCACTTTTGTTTTCTTTTTGGTTTGTCATGTTTGACTCCTGCCTTGAGTGCATTGGGATTCAGGTTACCTCAGGTAAATCGCCCTGATCAGACATATCCTATACATGCACTTACAATACATGCAAATTTTATATTGACTGGCGTGAGGGTACTAATTTCTATACTATGAACATGCAGATTCTTCGCTCCACATCCCAGAAGACGAGCAACATGGCTGGGAGTCTGATCGATCCTGGCATCTGTATTGACTGATGAAGATCCTGCTGCAACTCAAGCATGTCGTTAGTCTGCTATGTTAGAACCTCGACGATAGTCGTCTGCTGCCTATGTTAGAACCTTGGCGATAGTCGTCTTAACACCCATTCCCGGCTCAAGACTTACTGAATCTATCTATATTATCGTTGTTGTTTAGCTTTTCACCACTGAATTATATGGCACCTGCATGGCGCGCCCCAAACACAAGGGCACCCAATACACGAAGAAGAGCACTGGGCCAATACTATTCTCTTAGCAAACGTACCTTTGAATCTAAATGGCTGAATTGAGACGCACAACCCAGTCAATGTTGAGATGACATGGACCGGCTCTGGACTGGAGGGGTGGTCCATGTTTCACGTACCATCCATCCTTGGCAGTTCGCACCCAATCACACAGCCGGTGAGATCTTTGGATCCTGTTTAGGTTCGGTGTCCAATTTCTATTGGCCACAAAATGTATGTATGTGTGCTTCAGTGCATGGAAGATCGGGTGCATATGCTTTTGTCTACCATATACGCTTTGGTTGCCTATTCTCTCTGTTCATCATTTCTCACAAGTCACACCCTACTGCCTAATAAAGAAAGGCAAATAAAGCAACGGACGCGCATTCACCCTTTCTTGTGATATTTTGTTACGTAAATACTTGAGAGATTTTGTACTCCTAATCTGGGTAATTCATTCATTAATCATCAGCTGACAACACATAAATGATAAAACCCTGGCTGCCACGCCGGACTGGAGCTGTGCTTGAAAGCGGGTCTGGGCGAGAGTTAGCAAAACACGCGTCTCCATCGCGTCGCTAAACCCAAAAGGAGAGAAATTAGCGCGTCCCAAACCAAAACCCCCACGAACGTGCGCTCGCTGATCCGAATCCCAACTCCAGCTTTGGGCCTTTGGCCCCCCACCCCCTCGCTCCCCGCAACGCTAGCTCTCCGATCGCCTCCTTGGTTGGTTGCTACGTCGATCGCCGCCGCACGGGACTGCGCAACCGGCCGACGCGCCGCCGACCCGCCTCGATCAGAAAGAGGCTTCACGGAGCCCGCCGGCCGCTGGGAGCAAGCAAGCACGCGCGCGGAGGGAAAGGCCCTGTTTCGCTGGTACGAACGCCACAATCCCCTTCTGCAGCTCTGCGTGCCGTCATTCTGTGAAACAAATCTGTGGTCTCGATGTGGCTTTCTGCAGTTTTCTGGGTTCATCACTCCCAGTCGGTGTGGTAGGTGCCGGTATCTGTGCTCTGCATGAGTTCAAATTGGTGTGCGGAAGGAGCGCACACCAAGTATCCGACGGCGTGCCTGAGAGGACCTGCTGCCCGCTCGCTTTGCCCTTATAGCTTCTGATCTTAGTGGTTCTACTTGTAATTCCCTGATTTTGATGGGAATTCGGGATTTGTCTCGCGCGCTGGCTGTTGCTGAACGTAGGACGCGTTTACGATCGCACTTACCGTTTGGTTTTCAACATTTAATATTAGCATAACCTTATCATTTGTTTGATCGATCTGGTGGACCATGCTCACTCCTTCAATTCCATTGGAACACAGGCTTTGGATGAGTGTTTGATTCAGTTCAATCCAGAGAGCAGCACAGCTTGGCTACAACAATGTTGGACCGCCTGATTTCCATGCTAATGGATGCTAAGGATCCGAAGGTCGAAGAGGCTTTTGGGTTCTCAACTCACTCAGAGACGGTCTGTGTGGATTTGCAAACTGGGGAATCCCATCGTTGGAAGCCTCGTGGAAACCTTTTACAGCTGTGACCATGTCATCTGCATTCCCTGCTTCTGGCAGTATGCACCTAAGATGGACGCCTCTGGGCTGCCTAGGTGTGTAGTGCCTTCTTGTGAGTCTTTGTGCAAGCCCGACACCACTCAACAAGGGATCAACAATGTGGGTCATGGCACCTTAATCCCAGTTGCTGGCATAAACAGTGGCAAGGGGAAAGAAGCGTTGGATGATGGAATGCTTCAGGAGATAGGCCAATGCTCTCGTGGTACCACGAGTGCAGTGTCAAGCAGTGATTTCTACTGTGCCATATGCATGGACACGGTGCATGTCGGCGAGCTCTTCCCTGTACCCGGGTGCACACACCTCTTCTGCGTCAGCTGCATGAGGCAGTACATCACCGCCAAGGTTGAGAATAATGTCTTCGCCTTTGGATGCCCTGAACCAGGTTGCCATGATGGTGTACTGGACCCTGAGGTGTGCCGTGACATGATCTCGTTGCAGCTGTTCCAGAGGTGGGGCGATGCCCTCTGTGACTCAGCACTGGGGGCATTCGGGTTCCACTGCCCATTCTGCTTAGCATTGCTGGTCAATGAACGTGGCCCTGACGAGGCAGTAATAAGGAAAACCGAGTGCCCACACTGCTCCCGGATGTTTTGTGCACAGTGCAAGGTCGGATGGCACTCCGGCGTCACCTGTGAAGATTTCCAGCAGCTCAGGGTCGTCGTGCATGAGAATCAGAGGTCCCAGCAGCTCAGGAATGATGAGTTTCTTATGAACAAGTGGCCGAGGTCCCTTCGGTGTTTGGTAGCTACATGTAAATCTTTGTGGAAGTCAAAGGCAAATCGGATGATCAATGTGGGTCATAGCACTTTGGTCTCAACCGAAGACATGGACAGACTGAAGCAGAAAGAAACGTTGGATAATATGCTTCAGGAGCTAGGCCAAGGCTTCCCTGGTGGGAATGCGACTGCCAGTAGCGAATTCTACTGCACCATATGCATGGAGTCAGTGGACGTGAGGGACCTCTTCCCTGTTTCTGGGTGCACACACCTCTTCTGCGTCAGCTGCGTGAGCCAGTACATCACTGCAAAGGTCGAGGATAATGTGTTGTCCATTGGCTGCCCTGAACCGGGATGTAAGGATGGTGCATTGGACCCAGAAGTGTGCCGCGACGTGATCCCGCTGCAGCTGTTCCAGAGGTGGGGTGCTGCCCTCTGTGCCTCGGCGCTTGGTGCATTCAAGTTCTACTGCCCTTTCAACGACTGTTCGGCATTGCTGATTGACGAACGCCGCCATGGTGAGGCGGCGATAACAGAAGCTGAGTGCCCGCACTGCTGCCGGATGTTCTGTGCGCAGTGCAAGGTGCCATGGCACGACGGTCTCACCTGCGCAGAGTTCCAGCGGCTTGGCAATGACGAGCGGAGCAGGAATGACCTGCTGCTGAAGAAGGTCGCGCAGCGGAGCAAGTGGCAGAAGTGCCCCAATTGCAAAATGTATGTCGAAAGAACCCAGGGCTGCGTGTACATCGTTTGCAGGTACTGTATTTTTGCTCTTGCACGAAAAAAAAAAAACATGTGCAACGTAAACGAGTGAGATTCTTTTGTTGTTCCAATTTACAGGTGTGGGCATCGCTTCTGCTATCTCTGCGCATCCCCAATGTCACGAGGCATCCATCATTGCAGTAGGTGCAAGAGGACCTGGTGAATGACCTCATCAAGCTGCAAAACTCCACGTGTGTGTCGCGAGGGAAGTTCTAACTACATATTAATTCCAGTAATTTGATACAGTGACTTGGTCGTGCAATTATTATTTGCCAAATCAGTATCATTGGAGCATACATATAATGCAGGTAGCAGTGTACTCCAACGTAAAAAAAAGTTGCATAATGTAGGTACTTATGAGAGGGCTGATGACTTTCTTATGAAGAAACTACTACCTTAGTAGTGAGAACTAGATGGGTTCCTCTTATATTGAATCACTAAGCATGTGAATTATGAGAGGGCTGATGACTTTCTTATGAAGAAACTACTACCTTAGTAGTGAGAACTAGATGGGTTCCTCTTATATTGAATCACTGAGCATGTGAATATGATCTTACAGCTCCAATAGCTGACTTTTTATCGATGGATCCCTCTAAATTTAATTTGCATGCACGTATGGTTCCTGTCATGCCTAAAATGTGGTTCGACTGACTTATTTGGTTATAAGATTTCTTCTCGAAAGAGAAGAAACGGGTGAATATGTACTGTGAAGTTTCTTTAATATGTACTGTGAAGTTTCTTTTTATTCACCCGTACGTATTAAATTAAGAGGATAAAAAACCAAATACAATTCGATAACGAGGGGCATCAAAGCTTGCAAGTTTTAGGATATATGTTGAAATATTAGGAATTTCTAGATTAATTTCATAAAATAAATCATGACGAACTGAAAACTAGATTATAAACATGTAAAATATAATAGCATAACACAAAAAGCATATTGTGTTCAACATCATATATCAAAGCATGATCATAACAACTAGTGTAAACATGTGTATCATACTAGCATGACCTAGCATCATATAACAAAGAATAGCATAACTAAAAGCATATAGTGAAGCATGACATGATCCAATAGCATAAGAAAGCATGAACATGGCAACTGATGTAAACATAGCAGCTTTGAAGGCAGGGCAACGTTTCACAATTTAATGAATCACTTATTTGATGGGATGGTTATGGTTAAACTCTTCACAACTTATTAATGAATTCCTTTTGGGATGAATAAACTTGGATGCTCTTATTTTAGACATCTTGTTTTTGGGATAAAGGATTTATGTCCTTAATTTCCTGGCGTGGATCAGCATGGGCTGAACCTGTTTATACCTGCCGATGTTCTAAAGTGTGTCAGCTGATGGACGGGATGGAGAGTGCAACACAGTAGCGAGAAGAGAGAAAAATATTATTTTATTATTTTAGGATTTTTCTAATTGAAACTTCTAATTATAGTTGTGGTGTTGTGTGTCTATTCACACAGGCTTGGTGCAAATATATAGGGACCTCCACATCAACAAGAATATGGTGTAACTAATTGATATTGCACCTCCTACCTTTACTCGTGGGTCAAAACAATAAAACACATTAGGAAATACAAATATTGGACCTTTTGAGATTTATCAGAATTTCTTCATATAAATTTTAGAGGGACTATTCATTATCTCTAACTTTCTAACCAGAGCCAAGCTCTGGCTCCTGATTGGGCCACGTCGTCCTATTTTAACAGCCGTTAGATGCCGAGACAGCTTTCCATCTAGCCGTCGGTCTCAGGCTTCCATTGCTCGCGTCGCCACCCTTCGAGAGAGCTCGGTGCCTCCGTCCATCGCCGACGCGAGAAAGCAGAGTATGCTGCGCTGCTGAGCTCCTCCGCCTTAGCCACCCTCACGCCGACAACCACCTCGCGCCGCACCTCCCCAGCTCGTCTTCTCGCCTACTCCTCTTCCACAGCTCGCCGCCACCGACGCAGGCGAGCGCGAGCGTTTCTAGCCATCCCGGCACGGGCCGAGCTGCCCTCGACTCCGACACGTCCGGAGGTGCGAGCGTGGTGGCTGGGGCCACCCTGGAGCAGGCGGCAGGCGCAGCACGGCGGCTGCGGCCACCCCGGTGTGCGGTCGTGACTGCGCTGTGACGTCCCCATGGTCCCTTGGCCATGCGCAGGCGCCGGCGCGGCTGCTGCTGGTTCGGCCTGTCCAGCCGAGCGGACAGCGCGTCGACACCGACACCGACCACCCTGGAGTAGAGCACGCACGGCGGTGTGGACGCCGGCATCAATCCGGCGGTGCACAGCCATGGCCGCCGACGTATCCCGCAACGCCGACGTCTGCAGGTGCAGCGCCGTGCTCTCCTCGTTGTCCCAGGCGAGCTGTGGTACTTTTGAAGCCCTCAAGAAAATCCAAGGTCAGGATCGGTGATGGTGTTGAACCACATTTTGGCTTCGAGCTCGATATGGACAACGCCCACAATGTGTTCGATAAAATGACAGAAGGAGAATAGAGCCCGCGGCGCGGAGTGCGATACACCGGCGGAGAGTGGATTTCTCGCAAGTGTATGCGTGCGGCAGGTCTATCATGACCGTTGAAATGTTCTCGTCTTGAAGATTCGTGCAGCACTGTGCTGTATATGACCAAATGGGCTTGAACAGGATAGAAGGGTAGAAGCGGTAGAATTCTTTGTGGAGGCGCGGGTTTCGAATAACATTTTCCGTTAATAGGTCGAGAAGAGTTCGATGTTCCAGGAGGATGGAACACTTTCCACCGCGGGCTCTGCCGACAAAACGCTCCACCACTTGTTCCCCTGAGCTCTCATCCCTCTCTTGAAGATCTGCGCGCATCGAGCTCGTCCGCCGGCTGGAGATGCGAGGGAAATCCATCGGCGGAGAAGGCAAGAAAAGGCAACGAAATGGGCCGTAACGCTGACAAATGCTCACCCCCAGTTCAAAGGATACAGCTCTTCCGAATCCGTCAGCAGATTAGGCGCCTGGAGAAGAAAATACTAGATCCGCAGCTGGAGGGATAGAAATGGAGGTGCGCTGCCCTGTTCAGGCAGAGGAATCAGTTCACTTAAGGCAAGGAAGCACTACTTCAGTATAGGAATTCGAGGTCCAAGTAAGTTACGAATCTAATTTGGTTTTTCCATGATATTTTGAGAGTGTTCATTTCAGTTATGTAACTCGTACCTTTGACAAAGGAATTCCTAAAATCTGGAGAAGATTTCTTGAGCAAAAAGAGGATAATGCGTCAAGTCCACGCGGCGTTGGGGGCAGCAGATTTGGGACTCGATGCGCGGATAATGCGTCCGCGACGGCGGCAAGAAGGGCGCGTTCCAAGATGGGCAAAGATGGAGGGGTCTGCAGTCGAGGTGAGCTGCTATCCCGATTTGATCCGTATTGACATTTGTGTCCACGTTTTTTTTAATCCGTATCCACATTTGTGTCCAGATTTTTCAATAATGTTCGTGTGACTTTCGCTCTCATTTTTTTTTTAAAAAATATTGAATCTTGTTCTTTTCCAACTAAGCGCTCAAGCTGAAAAGAAGGTCTTTCATGGAATTAGCAAGGGGAGAAGTCAATGCTAATGGGAATGAGGATAATATTTGTGAGCAGATACCTACAGCTTTCTTAGGTTCTCCCCAACTTCAGATCTGTGAACACTTATTCAGGTTATCTATGAAGCTACTGGCTGATACATTTTGGAAATACTTGAGCATACAAGCCATGGTATTCAGTGTCATGAACATGTATAATGCATTGCTATCCCATTTGCTACTACTATGTGGTACTTGAGAGGAGCACTACATAGAAAAATTTCTTAGCTTAGTTCTTGTTCTGTACATTCTATTCTTTTTAAGTTATATAAAATTAAATAGGCAACGAACCAGAAGGCTTCTTAGCTATTACTGATCTACAGTTTAGTATAGTGCCTGCTGCAGGTTGTTGTATGACAATGCAAGCAATTTGAGATTTATGACTGAATAGTAAAAAGTATGGTATGCCGCGATGCTCTTGAATACAGAAACTATTTTCTTACTTACCATTATGTTTATATTTTATTGAATTTTTCATGTTTTCTTCAAGTTCTTACTGAAATTTACAATTAATTCAGCATATCTAAACTTGCACTATCTAGCAGCTCAAATGTGGCTGTTGTAGTCTTCTTTGCAATAATATTGTGAAAGTGACAAGTAATGGGTAGTTGTTTCTGTACCATATAAACTCACAATACCATTTGTGTCGAGTAGCTTATGAATGTTGCATTGGGCAAGACCATTAGAGGAAAGTTGACTGAATTCAAATATATGTTTTTTTCCTGTGTGTGCTGGATGCTAGGAAATGCCTCTGATGTCTAATTGGAAGTTTTCTATAATTCGCTCTAGCAGATCACTTGTCATTTAGTCATGCAGGTAATCATTTTTGTGTTCTTCATATGACTTTGCCCTTGTACATCTTTCTTCTTCTATGTCTGGTTACAAAAATTATTTTTGCATCATGGATATCATGTTTTCATCTAATTCCTCGGCTCCTCGCATTTATCTCGTTCTTTGACAGTATTGAAATTATCTTTTTTTGTCCATAATCTATTGAACTCTGGTTTGCTGTCAACTCTACCTGTGAACTATATCAGTATATGTTCTTTTACGCCTTAGTTCATCTATGGCTTGATAAATTTGGCTCGTTAAATCTTCAAAATGTTCTTTAAATGCTCATTGGGTTTCAAATATGTTCCATGCGATCTACCTGAGAATATATTTACCGAGAGAAAATACATATCAACAATAGTAAAATTATTGTGATATTGGTGGATGGCCTTTGGCTTGACTGTCTGTTCTTCTGATAACAGGGCCGAAGGCTGGACATTTCTAAAAAGTAACGCTGCTCAATTTGAAAGAACACTGGTTCTCTAAAAGTGATGTTTTTGTTTCTAAGTACAACCATACTTAGAATAAATGACATCTTCATGTGCCCGAAGCTGAAGAAAAGAATAAATTTTAGAAGAATCAGAGAGATTTGAAATGAACTGGCAGGAATAGCAAAGGCAGTCTGCTCATGATTATTCAGATTGAAGCGATTTATTTGGTTTGGGGGCATAGAACATGATAGTGCTTAGGTTGGATAGATACTTTGAATGACAATGTGCAAGCTCCGACAGTAGCTCACATGAGGATGAAGTAAGTATTTGTTTCCTATTCTATCTTGAGAGATAAATCTTCAATGCTTTTTAATTCTTATTCTTGGATTTTTTTCTTTCCATTGATGAATCATTTTCTGTCTGTTGCTTTTTTTTTTTTTAATTTTTTTTACATCTGCTATGTGTTAAATGATGGTTCACATCCTGTTAATGTTCTTCTTTGTGCACTAGATGAATGAAATAGTACCCTTCTAACTATGAGATGTTATATGAGCCAGCCCACAATGTCACCAGGGTTGGCTCTAATAAATTACTGAGGTCAAGCTTAACATGAACAACAACAATACGTTAGCTAAAGAATTACAGACTTCAGTTTGGGTGCAGACCTCATAACAAGGGCTGAATTCACTCCTACTTTGGACGCCTATTCTAAAAAGAAGACAACAAAGATGCACTACTAAGTATTTGCTAAACTAATGTCCATCTTATAGAAATAAAGAATTATTGCCTGTGGAGAGCTGTCCTTTTGAATAAAACATTTCTTTTGCTTTCAATAGGAATGAACAACTACATATAAAAATCTTTTGTACTTACAAAAAGTTTAAAAAAAGTGTGACCAATTTTCTAGGACTCTCATGTTCGATGAACTTCGAGGCGCACTAGCTTCCAATGTAGCAAGTTTTCTAACTCTCATAATTGTTCTCGGTAAGACTTTTTGTAACTGTAATAAATCATTTGCATTTATTCTTAAGAAATGTAGCTCCCAACATGCCAGTGGACATGTGCCTCAGATCTGAAAAATCCACTTTTTAGAAAAGGAGATCTGAAAAGTCCTACATGCACGGGTCACTTAGATTTATACCTTCTTTGAATGGGTGGCCATCTTCCCGTTTGAGTTCTTCAGCAAATGTCATTTTAATTGTTTTGGGCTTCCACTTTGCTGCTATCTTCGGGTAGAGCCATTGGGTGCTAGATCTGCATTTAGATTGGCATTTAACAATCCCAGACAAGTGCTGGAACCAAGGCTTCCAAAAAAATTGAAGTGTACAATGAAAGCTTCTCAGGTACAGCTGAAACATCATTTGAAGAGCCGGGTCATTTGTTTTGAATGTTGCCTCACTGATAATGCCCTTTATAACACCAAGCTTGGAACTTTGTTTCTTTATTCTAAATTTTAAATGTCATCACATTGCCACATAATTCATTTGAGGTGATTTAATATTTTTTGCATCTGTGCCTTGTAACAGGGTGGATAGATCATATCATTTCGACCAGTTGCATTTTTGTTCACTATTACTTTGTACATGAATCTAACACTTTGAATTCCCTATGATCAGAAATCTTTCCTCTATTTCAAGAAGCTCATGTTGTATGAATTGATGTGTATGAGTGACAACCATGTCAAAACACCTGCTAACATTACAATTACCATCGATGACCAGGAGATTTAGTTGTCTAGTATTTTGATTGATGCTATAATCTGTGATGATTTGAGACTTCCTTTCCCCTAAAACCTATTTCAAGAAGCTCTGGAGGCAAACATATAATATCTACTAATTGTCAGAGCCAACAGAACAAGGAGCACTAGGAAGCTCTAAAACCTCTCTAGCTGAAGGGGACTCAAGCTTTTGTACCAGCAGCCCAGTTGTTTATTTCCTGTTGCCATTGCAAAGACACCTAGATTGGAACATTGGCCTATGTTAAGAAGAAGTTGTATGGCTCCATAAGAATTTGCATTTCTGGAAATTGTTTTTATAATGTAACTTTACCTGGGTACGTCCAATATGTAGGCTATTGATGCACATTTTAATATATTATTAGTACTGCATAATGTGTTCCTTTATGCATGCCACATCTCAGCATGGTTTGTATTGTGTTTCTTTATTCTATATTTTTGTTATCATGACACTTGATCCCTAAAGAATGGTGCTCCATTTTCAGACACATTGCTTGCACTTTGCTCAATAGTGTTTACTACTGTATACTCCTCCTTTTCCATTCTGTTCACTTGGTGGCACGAGGGGACAGAGAACGCTGGTGGTGGAAGACCAATTATGAGAGAGAGAGAGAGAGAGAGAGAGAGGGAGAGGGAGAGAGAGAGAGTATGCAATGGAACTTTGAACTTTCCTAGGCTCCTAGCTGTCTGTAGTGGATGTTGCGAGTCCTCTACAGTGTTAGCGGTACCCATCATAATTCCTATAATTTCTATTGCATGTTGGAATGTACTATTAGTTTAATGCTCTAAATGAATTTTTCGATAATAGAGTTCCTTTGTTGTAGATGGAAGTGTGACATGTTGAAAAATCTAAAACTTTCTGTTTGATATGCCCACGTTGATTACATATACGAGTTGAAGGTGTTCAGAAGTCACTTGTACAAAGGAGACACTATTGCAGCTATAAGGCTTCCATCGGCCCAATAATGTTCAATTCTTTGGCATATTTTCATATCTTAGTAGAGGAGAAAATGTTCCTCCCAACTTGTAAATATTAATTATTGTACACGCATAACACATAGCAAAGTGTGAATAGTTGCACGAGTGCATGAGTGATATGTGGGAATAGTTGAGAGATGTCAACTTTTATTTTTATTACTGTATGATTGACAGAAGTGCCGTTTACTTTTTCCAAATACCTTCAACTGTCAATTACAGGAGATCCATGTTATCTGTTTGTTCCCCGCACACTAAGCATTACCGTTGCACAAATTACTTCACTTACTGAAAAAATATAGATAGATAGATGTTTAGAGCATATCTAATAAACATTTGCAAAAAATAATAATGCAACATTCTTCAACCCATTGAGGTAAGTAATATCAATTATATGTTGGAACACATTTAACAAAAGGCACCATTAGCCAGTAACACATTGTTCAAGCCTCCAGTTCTCTACTGATGAAACAAGGCGTTTAACTTGTACTGATTACCTCAACTAGTCGCAATGCCATTACAAATTTATAATAGCTTGGATAGTTTGCTGCCACTACGGATACATCAATGGAGTCACATAAATACATAAATCGATAGACATACACAAACATTTTTTGCTTGGCATCGTATCCTAATGAATTGAGCATAATGTCCACACTTTTCCCATACCTGGGAACTGTAGCATGTTAACTTGCTAGCACCACAGCTAGCCATGATACTCAACAGTCTCCAATTTAGGGCTCCTTTGGCAGATGGAGCACCGGCTACGGCTCCTCCTTGCTGGTCAGTGGAGCCTCCTAAAGCAGCTCTTTGGTGTAGTTATTTGGATCTGGAACAGCAAACATGATTAAAATTATTGTCCTCCTGATTCGGTACTGTACAGTTCAGGGTTTAGCAATTGTACTGGTAACAGTATTTACTAGTGAGTAACATAGTAACATACTGGTTGGAAAAATTTAGATTTTTTTTTAAGAAAACCATCTGGTATGGCGAAAATGATTTCAGTTATGTGGCACTATCTTCCCATTTTTAAGAGCATTGAAGACAGACATACAAAATGTCCAAAAGACATTACAGAAGTTGACAGGTTTTTTTGGAAGGTTCCTAATTTAAGGAGGGGAAAATCATTTGTTTATAATTTTAGATACTGTAACGAAATCTCGAACGGTTGCCAAAAGGTTCAAATAGTGTCACAGGGGATGGGTGGGCACAGAACTCTCTATACCCTCACTGTGCGTAATCTCTAATAGTTGCCAAAAAGGTTCAAACAGTGCCACGGATAGAGCATCTCAAGTGCAGTAGTACCATTGATCCATTCCACACCGTATTGCCACCGGAACTAGCAATACTATTCTAGAGAGGTTCAGAGTTCCATTCAGGTTGTAATATATCAAAAACAAACATGATCTGTAGTTCATAGAAGTGGAAGTGTTTATAGATATGGAACTTAATACAACTTACAAAATGACAGTGGGCTAAACATCAGTGCCAACCTATTGTGTTGAATACTAAATATTCTAAGTCAAGTGTATCAGTACAGAAAAGACAAGATCTTTAGGCTTGTTTGCTACAAATGTATGGCCCATGACTCAAGGCTCTTTTTGGAAACTTAGCAACCGGAGCTTTCTGAAAAAAAAAAAAGATAAAACCTATGTTCATTTGGGCACCTTGAAACTTTCCATTCAAGATGTTCTTCCAAATGACTTCACTTTGCTGTTGGCCCAATTTAGAACATCAGCATCAGAAATTTCTTTTCCTGGGGACCCTTGGGAGTGGAATCTCAGTTTGTTTAACGGGATATTAAGAGCATGATCCCTTAGTGAAACTAGAAAACATTGATGCAGACAGACTTTCCTGTAGGTACTTCCCATGGTTAAACGCAAATATAGTCCTTATTCTCACACCTTGGAAACCAACCCAGGTATAACACAAAGACATGTTTAAACAGGACATATCTTCTATTTGCAAGATATATATTTATAGATGTAACCGTAAAAGTCTAATCTCTAATCCATCACTGAACAACAGCGCTACACATTCTAAACATAAAGATGCATACCTAAACAAAACAGTTCCAGAACTGACCTTATACATATATCAGTATAACTATAATATTGAGTCATCTGTATACTACCATCAAAATCTAATAAATGTATTTTCTACCTAACTAGTAACTAACTTGCTCCTTGTAAGCCGTCTCGATTTTGTTTGGCAATATATTTGCTGGGGAGCTCCGCTCCACAGTTACATTCAAACAAAATGATCAGAAATTCAACGGACGTTTGCAGTTTTGATGTTCTTGTACAGACTAATGCCCCCCACAAAGCTAGTAGTTACACATTAATGTAAGATAATAAGGACTACACAACGAACCATTGCAGCACGGGGAAGACTTGCACATGCACCAAACAGAACTTCCACATTAGTAGTATAACTCTTTCCCTACCATGAATTTTGACCAAGAATATAAGCATATCACACACAGGATAAAGTGATCAACACACTGGCATGTGCTTATAACAGCTAGTGCATTTTTCTGAACACAATGCAAGAATGGAACATAAACCGGATCACTCAAACGTAAAATAAAAATTTGATCATTTATCTCATGTGCACCGCGACATTTCATTGCTTCAGTTTCATGTCTTTAGAAGGGCACAGTCTATTTGTGCAATGTAATATTCTTCAGTAGAATCAACAGTCTATATTTTTTTACCAAGCAACTTAAAAACATTTTGTGATATCATGGAGTACTTGATATATGAATCTTTAGTATACCTCTTTTTTATGTGAAATATTTTAGGTAAGCAAACCACTGAACCACTTTATGAATGGAATAATAGTTTGGGTTGTATGTAACATAGATATGAGCAAGCAGTTAAGCACTAAACAAGCAAGAAGCAACAACTCAATATCACAATAAATGTGTTAATATGTATATGATCTATATTGTGTTTACTTATTTAGCATGCTTAATTTATAGCTACACTATTTGAAAGGATCAGGATGGATCGTTATACATAGACCGCAAAAGGACTTTTTGGCCCAATGAAAAATTGCCGCATTCAGTACACCCACATGTAAATTAGAGTAAACCGAACAGAGAAGATGTTAAAGCCAAAAATCACCAAACTAGTCGGTGATAGCAAAATATTCCTGGGACAAATTTAAGTGTTAACAAAAGCATCAGTCCGTTCATCTACACTATCACATTCACTGAATCTGAAACTCATTAGTAATGACAAGTGCATGTACCTTTCAAACAAGTGCCAACAAATGCATCAATCCTGCAAGGACTCCACCACTTCCTTCCTTTGCTGAAAGAACATGTCTTCGATAGCGCAAAAGCAGGTAGGTGTTCAGCTTACTTTCATGTTATATACTCTGCACTGAAACAATTCATCAGAAACTTCTCATACTCTGCATAAAATTACGTGCACATTTATCTCAACAGTACGTACCTCGGGGTTAGAAGCGGAGGACCTCGCGCCGGCCCCGCCACTCCCACCGTCGCCGATGTCCGCAAAGGAGCGCCTCCGAGAACGAGAAGTGCAGGTCCACGGAGACAGAGTTCACCACGTGCAAGGTAATTGGTGGCGGCGGCGAATTTCCCCACGGTGGATCTGCATCGACTGCAGACAGCTCCATCTTTGCCTGTCTTGAAGCCCGCCCATCGTGCCGGCGCCGCCGACGCATTCGCCGCCATCGTGAGCGGGTAGATCTGGTGCAGGATTTTATCAAGTGCACTTCCTTGCATCTACATTTCTCATCCGAACTCAACAAAAGAAGGTAGAAGACCATACCGTGGACCGAATCCCGGCTCCATGAAACTCTCCGCGAGAAGAAATAACCGCCGGCGAAGGGCAAAGAATTTGGGAAAATTCTAGGACTGAGTCGCCGAGCAGTATACGCGAGAAGGGGAAAGTGCTCCTGAGGCAACGAGGAAAAAAAAGGCTGCCGAGAGAGTGAGGACACTTCGAGATAGGAGGAGGAGGATGGGTGCCTGAAAGTGTTCAGCTTCCAGCCACGATGCCTTTCTGACGGCCGTATATTTTTCACATGCCTACATTGCCCCGGCAACGGATCCAAGACTGGAACTACCCCTGTGCAGCGCGAATCTTGGAACAACAGCAGGACAAACGGCTGGGATAACCCTGCCGAACGCATACACTTGCGAGATTACATTTTCCACCGGGGAAGCGGCGCACCGCGGGTTTGGTCCACTGGTGCGTGCGGGCAAAAAGGTCTCGCTCGCCATTCTGCGTCATCCGTGGCTCTCACCTGCCTCCCGTTTCCGCCTGCACCACCCAGCACCCACTGGCCTTGAGGAGAGGTCGTACTTGTCGCCAGATCCCCTTGCAGTGTGACTCTGCTCCTAACCCCCTCTGTAGCGACGGTGAGCTGCTAGCAGCAATGCGGCTCCTCTTCCACCAGCAGTCCGTCGTGCTTCCACAAACCAACAAATTCTTGCTACGGCTTGCTCTTAACCTATTCCTGATTATTCCTGATACTATCTCCAGGCACCCTCTCCTATGATCCTCAACTCCAACTCCCCTTGGCTTCTCTATCAACTTGCAGTATCTGGAATACACAACATAGTCATACTATGAATCAGAATTCTCTGAATTTTTAAACTCATCTCAAATCTCAACCATTCCAAAAATTAAAAAGTTTAATACAGAGGAAACCTAATCCAGTCACCATCTCAAATGACATGTTGCAGATAGCATTAGTCCACACTATATATATGTACTTACAATTTCGTTAAAGTTTAAACCAAAATCTCAGGATATGTAAAACTATACTAGAGATTTGGTTTCAGAGATTTGGTTTCTCGACTCAGCATAAATCCAACAGAGACTGAACATTTGTCTGCTTAGCATATTTCTATTTTCAGTGTATTTTTACCATGATATTCATTGGGATTTTATCTACAAAACAAGATCCCACGTGGCTATACTTCTTTGAACAAAAAAATGACGGGTGGACCATACATGTCATACGCATAGCTTTGACAAACTCTGGCATAACTGACGAAGGAAAACATGCTTTACCACTCCAGATTTTGGAATTGGCTGAATTTCAGCTCTATCACCACAACTAACATCATTGTCTAGACTAATATTATCTTCAGTGCAGTCCATGCTCTACAAGCCTTGCATTTTTACAATCACAACATAATGTTATTAATTCTAGGCATTACCCCTCTAGTCGCAATAACTTTTTTTACAATATGAATAACTTTTTTACAATATGAACACACAATGTTATTAATTTTTTGGCATTACCCTCTGGTCTCGATAACTTTGTTACAATAATATATTTTTGAAACAAAAGTTACAATATCAATTATATCTTGCAGGTAACCAGTTTTGGGTAATTAATCATCCTAATTACACAATCAGTGCCAGCAGCACAATAGGGGAAACCGTAATAAGAGACTTTGTACCAATCTGCTCCTCAAGATCAAATTGACATCCATTGGCTGGCTCTCATTGTCTGTTGCATTGTACTGATGTTCTGTGTAGGTTTTCTCAAAAACTTTAATTTCTATATTTTGTACATTTATATTTCTAGAGACAAATCATAATGACCTGAGCATAACCGGTGAGTACAACAAATTTACTCTCTCCTAGACCAAAGGGAAATTACACCCTGAATCCTATCTTCTTTCCTACTATTCCTGAACCAAACCACGGACTGGCCTAACGCAGGCAGGGCGCGGCAAAGCCGCGCATGGTTTCTAGTAAAGGCCTTGAAGCCCGCTTGCAACCAAACATCTGCCTCCTGAACCGTGTATATTCAAGGCCAGGGGCGGATCTACAGTAACCCGTCGGGGTCAGCTGACCCCGATGACCTTGTGAGAACTCCTAATACCCTACGTTTTCACCAGCCTTGACCCGGTAAAATTAGAAATTGACCCGGCAACTACAGCTCATCCCTCTTTTTTTTTTTTTTGAGAATTACACAGTACATAACTTGACACTCACACGCACGCCGCACACTCACCCCTATGAACACACGCACGCCAAACCCTACCCCCTATGAGCACCTCCGAAGGACCGGCGGATCTAGAGATTCTCTTTTCATTTTGCTAATAAAGTCCGGAAGCCCAAAGCCTGCTAGACTCGAGCAACTATTGCAGCTATGCAAGCCCAGTAAATCAAATTTCATCTACCAGTAGACTTCGCCAACAAACACACGCGGCCGTTTCATCTCCAATTCAATCCGGCGTCACCGGCGACCCATTCGGCCGCTATGGTCCTATGGATCTTCGCCTCCCTACCGGTGGACTGGTCACGGTGTCACGTTCAAACCTATCAATTCCTACCGTCCTCGCCTTTGGAGCCTATAGGAACACCAAATTGCCAAATCTATGTTAGTCTCGAGGTATGCAGAGATCACCTAGTACTTGTTCACAAGCATGTTGGACCTTGAATTTTGATGGTTTTTCAGTTGATTAATATAATAAGAATTCAGAAGCTAAAAAGCGAGAAGAGTTTTTTTTCCCCTATTAGCAAATAAGGATTGAGTACAAAAAAATTGTTGACTCGAGCAAGATGTCAAGTAAGAATATTTATGATTTCTAAAATCTGAGGTAACCACTTTTGGAGTTTATTTTATCTTATCATAGAATATTGCTAATTTTATTCATCCATTATAAATGCTTGATTTTGCAATATGACATCATTATTATTATTCGCAAGCGTTACGTATTGACCATGGTGTTAGATTATTATCGGTTTTGGTCATATGAATTTGTGCCAACTCCCAATTGTTAGAGCATCTTCAAGAGAAGAGCTAAAACGTTTTGTAAAACTAAATATAGCTAGTATTAGCATACTTTGACAATGCTAATGCCTCATCGACAACTGGCCACCTCGTCCATAGCAACGCAGATAGCAAGCCGGTTTTGGAAAAGTTGTTGCAGAACTTGCATACTTTGACAAGCTAAATTGTTTTGGAGACCGGTTTACCTATTCAAATTTACCTATGCTCTTGGAGTTGCTATTAGAGTGGGCAGCAGAATCTAAGACTATGTTATTTTGTGGACTCAAGTGGATCTGAGCTTGAGAGAGGCGCCGACTCGTAGGTATAACGAGTTGAGCCGAATTTCACTGCACTCTCTATCACCGACCCCGGTGGCAACTTTTCTAGATTCGCCACTGTT